>JAVDBV010066083.1:0-10699 GCA_032619315.1 Piper longum
GGTCGAGAAAGGCCTTTGGAGGGTCGAAGGTGCGGGGGCGACCATCCAATCGGGCCGGAGACGCTCGCTGGCGGCTGAATCAGCACCACGAGAGCATCGCTAGTGTCGGCGGAAGCTGCTATAATTGGGGCACTCTGTCATTTCCGTGGTCGGAAAGTGGCCGGGGGTGGTCAGGGAGAAATCGTGGAAGCATGGCGGAGTTGATCAACGTCGGTCGATAGTGGTCGACAACGATTGATGGTGGTCGAAGGTGGCAGAGCTCAGATGCAAACGTGATCAGGACGGTGATTTTAGGCTGAAATTTTGAACAAATCCGAAATGCAGCAGCCAAATGTCTTGGTCAGGGTTGGAGTTGGTCCGGAGGTGAATTGATTGGCGAGGGTGGCTTGGTTGGAGGCGGCTTACCATCGATGTATAGGTCGTCGGAAAATACCCCAACTCACAGCTCTGTTTTTGAGAAGAAGAGAGTTTGAGAAAGAAGAAGATGACAATTTTGGTAATTATTGGTTGACTTGATACGGTCGACTTAAAATATAATGCAAATCAATAAAGAATATGCTAATACTAGTAATGAAGTATTGGGCATGGTAATAATTAAATTATTAACTAGTTAATGGGGATTTGGATTGGGATAATTAATAATAAATTATCATTAGATTTCCTAAAAATTTAATAAATAATGAAGTCTAACATGAACTAATTATATCATTTAAAATTGATAGTATATTATTCATGTAGTTGCATGTAGGTTCATGCAAATAAAATTATACTAATGTATAATTTTATGCTCTCATTCAGATTAGGATTAGCGGATCACAGTCGGACGAAATCATAAGTCAAATACGTATAATAGGTAGAACATCGTATTTTCCTTGTTGGTAGCCTATGTAGCCTTGAGTTGAAATTCGACCACCATGCACCGAGTACAACCGGAGTCAAGGAATTGACTCAGTCCGACATGAGGCCGTATTATGTATGTAAATTATGTGTTGCATCGAATTGTGTTGGAGTAGTGATAGCCGCCCCATAAAAAGGCTACAGATGGGGTGAGCGAGGCACAACGATTCCTCCATCGCATTGGAGTGCAGTGATAGCCTCCCCAAAATAAGGCTATGGCCACGGTGTGCGAGGCACTAGCACTAGAATTGGTAGTGATAGCTTCCCCACAAACAGGGCGTAGCAATCACCTAAGTGCAGTGATAGCCTCTCCATAAAAAGGTTACGGGTCGGGGTGTGCAAGGCACTGGCACTGGAGTGTAGTGATAGCCTCCCTACAAAAAGGCTACGGCCGGGGTGTGCAAGGCGCTGACACTAGAATTGGTAGTAAGAGCTTCTACACAAACGAGGTGTATCAATCACCTAAGTGCAGTGATAGCCTCCCCACAAAAAGGCTACGACCGGGGCGTGCGAGGCACTAGCATTGGAGATGGTAGTGGTAGCCTCCCCACCAAAAAGGCTACGCCCGGGGTGTGCGGATCATTGCGGATACCTCGTCCGCATTGTTTTGGAGTATAGTGGTATCACTCCACCACATATTAAAATGAACATAGGAAACTAGTGGAATGTACTTGACTTGTTTTATCTATTATACTACTTAGTGTTGTAATCACTAACATGGAATTGCCTCCGCAGGTGTGCAGATACGAACTTAGGTGGGAGAAGCCATTGACAACGAGAGCATGAAGCATGATAAATTTTGGGACTCCCTTTTAATTTTTATTGAGAAATATGTGTGGCTACTGGGAAACGGTCCGAGACAGTGGGAACCAATCTTTATACATTCTTGTTAAATTGTTATAATTCAGCAACTTAGTAGTTACAATGTTAGAATGGACCTGAAAGCCAAATAATGTCAAAATGGACTTGACAACCCAATAATGTCAGAATGGACCTGATAACTGGACATGCCAGAATGGACCTGACATCTACTAACGGACATGTCAGAATAGACTTGACAGCTAATACCGGACATTTAAGAATGGACCTGACAGCCCAATAATGTTAGAATGGACCTAACAGCCCAATAATGTTAGAATGGACCTCATAACTGGACATGTCAGAATAGACCTAACAGTTAGTAACGGACATGTCAAAATGAACCTGACAGCCAATAACGGACTTGTCAGAAGGAACATGACAGCCAGTAACGGACATGCCAGAGTGGACCTAATAACTGGACATGTCAGAATGGACCTGACATCTATAACTGACATGTCAGAATACACCTGACAGCTAATACCAGACATTTAAGAATGGACCTGATAGCCCAATAATGTTAGAATGGACCTGACAGCCCAATAATATCAAAATGGACTTGACAGGTGGACATGTTAGAATAGACCTAACAGTTAGTAATAGACATGTCAAAATGAACCTGATAGGCAATAATGGACATATCAGAAGGAACATGATAACCAGTAACGGACATGTTAGAATGGACCTGACAACCAATAACAGATATGTCAGAATGGACATGACAGTCCAATAATGTCAGAATGGATCTGACAGTTCAATAATGTCAGAATCGACTTGAGAGCCAAATAATGTAAGAATGGACATGACTGCCCAATAATGTGACCTGACAGCAAGTAATGGACATGTCAGAATGAGCCTAACAGCAGTTATGGAAATGTCAGAATTAACCTGACAGAAAATAATGGACTTGTCAAAATAGACTTGATAGCTAGTAACGAACATGTTAGAATAAACCTAACAGCCAGTAACGGGCATGTCATAATGAACCTAACAGCTAATAACGGACATGTCGGAATGAACCTCATAGCCAGTAACAGACATGTTAGAATGAACTTGACAGCTAATAACAGACATGTCAGAATAGACCTGACAATCCATAATCTCAAACTGAGCTGAAAGATATTGATGGGGTTTTTATTAACTGTTTAATTTAATTATACGGCTTAGTATTTTAAGCACTAACGAAATTGCCTCTGTAGGTTAGCAATGTTGGACCGAAGAATAAAAGACTACTGGGCAGTTCTTTCACCGACTTAGATCTGGTAAACAAATAATAAGTGGACTTCCTTTTTATTCTCTTGTGTTATAAATATGGTTATAGGAAACGGTCCGAGGCTGTGGGACGGTAATTTTATATATTGTTATATTAAATATAAATTATTTTGATAAGTTATAAATTCCATTTTAAGTAACACCCGGTCCGGTGAAGGGTGGGTTGTTAAAGGGCTGGTTAAGCCCACAATATTGCATTTTTGGTTGGGTTATTACAAACTAGGTCATAATAAATTATATAAAAATCTAGAAAAATTGGGAAAATCCCATAAAATAAAACAAACATCACAACATCTAAATGACATGCTCTATAACTAATAACCCACCCAAACTACCCTATAACATGTTCTAATGTGTTATTCGGCTTAAACTATTTTTACGGTCACAAAATGAAGAAATAAGCAAAATCATGTAATGTATACTCTCATATCTTCTAGTAGCTCAGTCTTCTCATGTGCATCTGATGCTATCATCAAATACTTAGGTATATATAAACCCTCATAGCTCATACACGCGATCGGCGTCAGCTAAGTACACGTATTCTAAAATATACTTAACTTGATCGAACGACTAAACCAATCGACTAACTGTGACTCGAATCACAGGTTTTATAACTGACACTTGAAGAAATGTGAAGGTTTATGAGTACTATTTGGTACAATGCACGTCATAACATGTGGTTTAAAAGGGTATTGAAGTCAATTGACTGAGAGTATTCGGCCTTTGTATTTAAGGCTAGGAGATATATGGAGGTTGTAGAGGGTTTTACGATATATTGGTATTCCCGAGGGACAAAGAAGAAAATGAGAAAATGCTGAGGCATCTAACGAGGCCGAATGGGATGCAGTCAAGCTGAGGCTGACGGCTCTTGATTAGTGCCCTTTGAGAGTTCACATGGAGGATATGTATAATATTATTTTCTTTCTCATGAAATATTAGATTCAATTTACTAGTTTGTACTAGTTATTTTTCAGACTAGTAATATTCGTTACTAACGTTTTTCATATTATATATGTAGGTCTTCTCATCTTAAGTCAGCTTTGGTGGGAGGATAGATAAATGCTACACACATACTTGAGTTCAACATAATTATTTTCTTTTATGCTTTTATTTATATTTGATGTCTTTTTCACGTATATTTATCAATGTCTTCCGTTCTTCAGATGCTAAACAGATTATTTCGATCTATTATTGATCAAATCTAACCGATTATCACTATTAGACATGACTCGACTCGATCGTAACATTTTTTTTATTTGGTTCTTGGGGTTTTTTTTCGTAAAAAAAAATAGTTTGTAGTAGCTACTTGTATGGTTGGATATATACATGGGTGCTAGAGGGAGAAGCAAGACATTGTTTTAAATATTTACAAATAAAATAAAATCATAACTTAGGGTTAGTGGTTATCACTTCACCCTTAGAAATAACCTCTATATAGACTTTGGATATTATATGTAACTAACTTCTATGTAGAATTTAGATTATACATGTAAATATTGTATATTTGATATGATCAATATTTTTGTTTAAGGCTGTATGGTTACCATAGGTTATAGAAGAAATAAAAGTAACATGACAATTTTAAATGGTTAACTTTACTGAAAAAAAGTAAATATATACCTAGAAAATAATTAATGTATACTGTTTTTGGTGTTACAATTAATCATAATTATATTTAAAATTTAAATGGGTCACCTATGTGCTCTCCTAAATGTAAAATAATTTCCTTCTTTTTGCTATAAAAGAGGAATTTTTATAATCTTAATTTTAGGATAACTATTTTATAATTATAGAGGAATTTTTATAATCATTACTTAGAGGTAATGATAACTATTTTATAATCTTATTATTTAGGATATAATTATATTTAATTTGTGCCTAATGGAATATTTTAATATTATTTTTATACAAAATATATTAAATATAATCTTGTTGTACAATTAACGTTTTTAAAAATTTTAAAAACATAAGCAAAATGGACAGACATGGTAATGACGGAGTTGTTGGGAATTGGCCCCGGTAAACAGGCTTTCCCCTACTCCCGAGGCCCCGCAGTGTACCCTCCCCATATGCTTGCAAAACCCTAGATTTCAAAAAAATCCTCCCCCAGTTGTCCTTCTTTGTTTCTTTCTCTCAATTCTCACCGTCCCAATTCGGACTCTTCACTACTTAGGAGCAGTTGTACCTCGCATGGCGGCACCCCCCGTTGACGCTTGGCGGGCCGATTCCGCTTGTCAGCACGTTAGAGCACTCAATGCTCAGTTCGCTAGGTGAGACCACCGCCACTTTTTTTGGGTGTCCTTGGTTGTAGTTTTGGGAAATGGCTGATGGGTATATTGTGGTTTGCCGGAGTTGCAGTTGGGTGCAGTCGCAGCTGAAGAATCACCCAGATGAGCTCTGGCAGGATGGTGTTCAGGACTATCTCAATCATGCTTCTCATATTATGGTATTGTTTCTGTCCTCCTTATTTAATGGTTTTAGAGGTTTTTTCTTTCGTAGTTGTATTGAGCCATGCTAGTAGGATGTATATAATTTTAAAATTGCTTAACTATTTGATGCTTTTTGGTTATTTTGATTGGTAATAATACTTATTGTTAATTGGCTCTTTTGGTGTCACTGTAGATATTGGTTACTTTAACGCACACTTATTAACATGGCACCTTTCATGGTCTTTTTTTTTAGGTTTAAATGATGGGCTACTTACTGTTAAGTAGCTGTTTAGGTGATACTGTAGATGTTGGTCACCAGTGCGGATTTTCATAGTTAAGCTCTTTGCATGACTTACTATCTTTTAATGTTTATTCATATTCCTTTCAATGGCCTGGGCCTTGAACTTTGCTCAAACATCTGATGATATAATTTAGGTGGTTAAAGAAGGTTTTCCATTCATCTGCTGGCTGGATTTAGTGTGCCCTGTAATTACATCTGTCATGCTCATTCTGTGTTTATTGGGTGTGGAGTTCAGTGCAAAACCTGCTTATGACCGTAAAATGTGTGTTTCCTATTGTTAACAATAGGTGTAGTTTTATGAAGCTTTTTTTTTTGTTCTTTTTGGAACATCAACTGTAATTTACATGCAAGCTTTTATATGATAGTTTGTTCATTTACTCTCATTCTAGGATAAATTTAGGGATGTAGTGGATTGGCTAAATGCAAATGCTGAAGAAAGGGATGGCTCTGTTCTTCCTTTGGTGGGAAATGACTTGCCTGTAGTTGCCAGAAATGAGCCAAACTTCCAAGTTAATAATGGAAATAGTATGCTGCCGACTTTCACTGGTTCAACGATGAGTACCACTAGCTCATGGAGCTTTAATCTTGTCCCTAACAATCAGAGATCAGCCATACCAGGTAGTTAAAATGGTGTGGTCTTTCTTTCTTTTCAAAAGGATTTCGCAGTTTTTAATTATCTTAATGTTGAAACTTTTTAATTGCAAAAAATGATTATGCCTACTTGTGATGAATAAAGATACTGTTTATAACCTTGATCTTCAATCGGGGGACTTCCTAACATTCTGCTATACTGAGAGGCTAATTGACATGTGCTATCGTTACTAAGAACAATTTCTTCTAGGGTTGTTGCCAGGTTCCATCAGATTGTGTTTGATGGATTAATTGACTTAGTTTGTTCATATATATATATGGGAAAACTTACTGAGCTACAGTTTAGACTAGGTTCTTGCACTATTTTCTTTTGGGAGCGTTAGATCACAATGATTGCCAAACCAAATTCACCATGATACTGTTGTGCTCAGTGCACTGCCGAACTGTCACCGGCCATCGCCAGCACACTGCCGACGACAATGCCATTAGCGACCCACTTCATGCTTGTCGTTCCATCAATTTCAAGCCTCTTGGTGTCCTCTTTGCAGCCATTTAGGCTGTACTGCAGACCAGTTAAAAAGTAACCTTGTTCTTCCTCATTTTTATTCTTTTCAATCTATCAATGTTAGACTCTCAAAACAAGAAACTTTAGCAGCTCACAATTTGACAGCAGTTTCTTACTCACAAAATGAGGATATGATTTTTTTTTTCCAAAAGCAATGACGAGGATATGGGTTACACAACAGTTTGAGGGAAATTATACCTAGTACTTTTGAGGGCCTTTGTTGAATTGAATTGAAAGATCAGCCATGGTTGACAAAATTACAGGAAAATTATTTTTTTTTGTTGCGATTATTTGCATGTCTGTCTGATGGTGGTGGTCACCCAATTTTGTTTCCCATGCTCAAGGTCTATAAGACCACAAGCCTGGCAACCAAAAAGTTTTGGGAAAGTCAAACCCTGATGGTGTCTTTAATGCAAGAAACAAGGGATAAAATCTCTAACGATCTAAGAAGAATAAATGAAGATTTTTGTAAGGTGTGATAAAAAAAGGAGAAGATGAGGAAGATAGACTATTTTTGTCACTGCATTTTTCCTTTAAACCTACCCTTTAGAGTTATGTTTCTGTGAGCTAGACATTTTTGTAAGTTAGTCACCGGCCATTGCTCATAGGAAATTCCCTAGATTTTCAAACCATGGCTAGTTATTGGCAAATCAGATTTTTAAGAATTTTCTCATTGAAAATCAGTTTGAATTGATAGGTTCTATAGAAAATATACGGTCATATTTGGATATTTAAAACAATTTTCTGATGGGACGTTTTGACAAGTTACATTAGTGTTTTTTATTTTGTATGACTTACAATTTCGTACCCCTTCAATTTATAGGCAGTCAAAGCTTTGCTCCTGAGGCCGAGACGTCAGAGGATTTGATTGGTGAGGAGATATCAAAGTTTCCTTTTTCCTGTTATCATTTCTTTATACCGAATCCCATTTTACTCCAACTTAGCAATTTCTATTTAAATTTGAATGTCACTACTTTTCATTACTACAAATTCTATGTACATTTTAGGTGGCTGACCTCATCTCTTATATAATATCTCTGCTAAAAGTGGCTGTTTCTAGGGATATAGTTTTGGGAATAATCTTGAAAACATCCTTTGTATTGACCAGCTTATACAATTATTTACTAAAAAGACAAAACTTATCCATTGTTTTTCATTGACTATTACCTTAAATTGGATGAATAGAAGAGTTAGAGCAACCAAGCAGCCCATCTGTGAAGAAAACTGAAGAAAAGGGCATTATTGTTGTCCATGAAGTCAAGTGCAAGGTTTATGTGAAGGTAAATACTATTGGATTCATACTACCTTTTCTGTTCGAGACCATGAATTTGTAGAGTAATCATCTTTAACTATGGGTATGAATCGGTGGGAGTGGATAAGGAATTCTCTATGTCTTTTATTGAGCTGCAAGATATTTTGCTTTTGGGTGGGATTGGATGAAGTTTGTGGTGTTGCTTTGGTTTTGGAGGTTTTACTTTCTGGAGCTAGCATTTTACTGGTCAAATAATGGGCCTCTTATCTAGAGTATGCTATGTATTTTTGTCGTCTCATTGCTTTTTCACATTCCAGCCTGATGATCCTGGACAGAAAGGTTGGAAGGACATGGGTGTGGGCCAGCTATCCATTAAGTGCAATGAAGGTGCTAATAAAGCTACTAGAGAATCAAAACCAACAGTTGTTGTTCGAAATGATGTACGTCTAGTTTTGGTGAATTTGGCACTTTGAGGATTTGTTTTTCTAATATTAGAGGGTTTATTCCAATTATCAGTTATTGGTTCTTTTGGTTATTAAGTATGTTTGAGATGCTTTGAAATGTTATTTATATAAATGAACTGCAGGTGGGTAAAGTGTTACTTAATGCTTTGATATACCCGGGAATCAAAATGAACGTACAGAAAAATGCAATCACAACTATATTCCATACTGTGGTAAAACTCAACTGTCCCTTTCTCTATGTAATGATCTTTGTTGATTCTTTTTGGTTCTTAGGTGGACGTGAAAGCTGTATGCATGTGTATATATTTTCGAGAAAATTAAAAAAATTTTGCTTGCTGTAACAGGGTGCAGGGAGTAATGAAGCAGGTAAAGATGCAGTTGTGATGGCTAGAACATACTTGCTAAGATTAAAAACAGAAGATGATACAAATAAGTTAGCAACTGCCATAAAAGAATTTGAGCCTGCGGCATGAGGATCTCTACAATTTGCACGATATCTTACAATGACAAGTAACTCATTAATGGAGTTTGTTGCCCTTGTTGATATTTCAAGCTGGGTACTAAAGTTCTTCATCTGCATTTAATCCTTCGGTATATTAGTTCCCCTTCCCTTTTTTGTTGACTTGTAGCAAAAATGGATGATCGGCAATCACTCTTCATTTTTGGTGGCTTGTCCTTTTAGATTAACCTTTGTGGGTATCGAATCTTTCTGCAGTTAGTTAAGATCGTTATTGGTTTTTTTGGAATAAAACTTGTAGAAGCATATCACAATTTTTCATTCCTAGAATGATTAGATGAGTTTTCTCAAGACAATCCATTTGCGCGAACTTTCTGTTTATATAAATCTTAAACCCTGTAATCGTCAATGTCGGTGTCATGGCCAGAGTGGTTGGCTGTATTAGACTGTTCTTTCGGTTAGTAACAAGCATTAATTTGATGGTAGGAGATTATATAGAGGGGCAGATATATTTCTTGGAATCATTTCATGCAATAGATTAGACCACGTACAAAGGCAGTAGGATTATAGGAATATGTATTTTTTTCAAAATTATAACTTCATTTCAACAAAAAAAATAGTAAAAGAAAGGTTCAATATCGAAATTATTCAGCTGACCTAGAAGCAAGTTTGTTGTGTGACATGAAGGGACCTGGAAATCGAAAAGATTTATGTACCTTGTTGATTGCTCAGAAAGGGTGGTTGGGATCAGGGATTTTGCGATCATGCACATTTACAAGTGAAGCGTCTGAATTCGTTGTATCGCCATTAAAAGCTTGAATCATACACGGGAATAGTATGATCTGCACAAGTCAGTTTTCGAAAATCCCAACCCACAAACAGTTGTAAAACTGGGATCTTAGATCAATAAGAATCAAATGAACTGATGAGAGGATGGACATTTCATAATTGCATCATTAGGGCTTAAGGCTGTAATAAAATATTTAATAAAAAATCTTTAAAAAATTATGTACAAATATTTTTTTGTTTTAGTTATAAAAAGCGTAAGGGCTCACAAAAGAGCATTTAACATTATCATTATGATAATAATTAATATCAGCTACATTTAATGTGAACTCTTGAAGAATAGTTAGATGATAAAGGTGGTTGTCTACTAAGTCAAAAAATTACATGTGTTGGTGATACTAAAACATCTTTATAAATATTGGGGGAGTTTTGTTCTTGAAAAAAAGAATGGGGAGTTTGTTCTTGAAAAAAAAGAATGGTCAATCCGTATGTTTTTTAATGTTCTATGAAAGTTTTGATGGAGCACTTGTAACACTATAAATCCGGCTCATTCGCAAACCGAATTGGTCCGAATTGGACCAAATTGGAATGTAACGGGTCACCCGATTAAGTCGGTCAACCTGAACTTAACTAAAATGAATCTAGTCTCTATATTTCAAGATAGAAGATAAATCTTTTAATGCATTATAAGATGTAAGGAACCCAAAAACCATGTGAATGAAATGACGAACAATTCATACTAAAAAATAATCATGATAAAATTTCTAAAACTAAACTGACAGAATTTCCCCAAAAGTATAATAAGGGGTCAACTTGTGAAAACAGTA
>JAVDBV010066101.1:0-18803 GCA_032619315.1 Piper longum
TTCTTTTGATGCATTACTTATAGTTGTAATTACCGTATCCCAACTCTCCGGCAAAGAACACATGAACATTAAAGATTTAATATCTTCACTAAATGTCAACTCCACGAATTCAAGTTGTGCCCAAATTTTATTGAAATCATTCAAATGATCAGCAATAGATTTACCTTCGGGCATCCTTAAAGAGACAAGCTTCCTCAACAAAAATAACCTGTTAGAGGCTGATGACTTCTCATAAACACCAGCTAATGCCTCCATCAACCCTTTGACAGTCGTCTGTTTTGAGACAATAAACGCCACTGACTGTATTAAACACAATCGGACGATGGCTAAGGCTCGCCTATCCAATAAGGCCCACTCCTCGGCTGACATCGCTTCTGGCTTGGTACCTACAAGCGGTTGATGTAGTTGCTTGTCGTATAGATGATCCTCGATCCGCATCCTCCACCATTGATAATTTGTTCCATCAAATTTCTCAATTTTCCCAGTCTTAGAACTGTCCGCCATGACTCCTACTCAAATCAAGATCCGATTGAATGAGACTCAAAATTTCCACAGACGGCGCCAATTTTTGAGAAAAAATCCCCAAAATTAGAGGTCAACAATAGCGAACACAAGATATGAGAAAATTATGCCTGAAAAATAGAATAGAACAAAACCACAAAAGAGTAGAGATTTAACGTGGAAAACCCTCATTCAATCGAGAGTAAAAAACCACGGGGCAACAACGAACAATTCACTACTTCAACCAAAGATTACAGTCATCAAACATATAAAGATTACAAGAAGATAATTCACACACCATATACTATTGAGATTACAAGATTTCACTCTCTCAATACTCCGTATAAGATTAAACTTGTGAATTATTTCCCTCTTCTTTTATCTCTATATCTCACTCTCTATCTTTCTCTTGCTTGTATTTTTTCCTGCTTGTCTTGTCTTTGGAATGAGGCAAACGAAGCTCAATTTATAGAGAAGCTTTGAGACCCTTCATCCTCCATAGAATAACTAACAACCACCTCTGTTAATATTCCGAGATTTCTTTAGTATTCCAAGTGTGACAATGAGCTACATATCATTAATATAATTGCACATATTAACAATATTGAGAAAAAAAAAATGTAAAATACACAAACTCTTTTTTTCTTCTCCAAACAACCTCTCCACACTCAATTTTGAATTCTTACAATGTAGAAGCTTTGCTTCTTTTTTTCTCTCTTATTTTTCCTTTTGTATAATATACAATGAGAGGGGGTATTTATACTAACTCAAGATCAATACAAACCACAAAAACACACCTAACACATACCTAACATTGACTTCTACATTAAATAAAAACCACACCTAACATATACCTAACATTGACTTGTAAAAACCACACCTAACACATACCTAACATTGACTTATAATTTAGCATGTGTAAAATATTAGAAGCTTCTTTGAATTAAGCTTCATTTTTTTAGATTGAGTTTTTATAAAACAAGTGTATATTTCAACATTTTTAAAGTAAAAAATTCGATTCATCTTTCTTGCAAAATATTTTTTTTCGTAGTTCTCATGTAACAGATATAGGATAGAATATAAAGATTGAGCATTTTAGAACAAATAAGCATGCACATAAAATACACATTAAAAAGAAACTCTCTTTTACAATGGTGATTACAAAATCCTCAACTCCGCATATTAGAATTATCTAAAAGTTGTGCATGAACGAGTTTCACTTGTGTTCATTCAAAAACCAAAAGTGTTGAAGGTTAGCGACCTGCAAACTGTTATTTGTCATTCTACGGCAAACAGTAGATGGAAGTCATTTGCCTATCAAAAAATAAAAGATGAGCACCCTACAGATAGAATTAAAGGATAACATTATATATATTATCAAGAAAAGTATAGCATTCAAGCAGTTCACATAGTATAATTAAAGAAACAAAAAGACATCTGTGAACCAACTGGATTGCAATTCATACAAGTCAACATATAAGCGAACAGATCGCATATATGCCATGCAACACCATCTATATATAATAATCAAACAATTTCGCTTAATATAGAATGTGGTAATTTTTTTCCTTAAATAGGACAGAAGTGTAAACCTGCATGAACATAACACCTTCAGAAACAGAAAAAAATGTATTAAGGAATTCCCACCGGTTTTCCTTTCTCAAATCAACAAGCTCCCTTCCATACATTTCACTTACATAATAAGGAAATGAAAAATCATTAAGAAATATTTTATAAGAACCTGTCAAGTTATTTGCAAGGAGAACCCATGCCAATAAACATGTATGCATGGCAACCAACATAAAACATTCTAAATAATACATAACAGCTTGAGTGGACAGCATTTTGGAGCATGATAGCTCTCTTGACATAACCAAATCTGTCAGGCTTAACCAAATTGTCTTTTTCCTTATCCATCATAAGCCCTCTAAAAACCTACACGATTGGAAGAAATCACCAACATCATTTGTAGAATGAGGTGACAAAAAAATGTACAAGTCTTTTAGTAAGAAGACTTGTTTTTGCAACTAGTTGTTTGTTTTGCAACAGAAATACTGCTTGTCATTTGACAAGTTCTGTTAATAAATAAAACCCATTTCTGTGCAGCACATGCTTCTCTAACTTCTCGAGCTCAACCATTAGTTGCCTGATCAATCATAGCCTTCATTATCGAAAAAGAAAAGGAAACATGGATAGGATGCTAATGGTAGGAAGATGAAACAGTGCCTATATTATTCACGTACAGTAATCTGGTATTCGGCTTCGATTCTGTCCATCTCTGACTTCTTGGCGAGTATCTGGAAATCAACTGCTGCATTCTTCTGCTCAAGAGTTAGGCATTGCAACTCTAGAAACCATAATTTTGAGATTTTTGCAGCCGCTGTGATTTCTTTCCTTGGAGTTCTTTCTCTGGCTAATTACCCATCCTGCTATTTCACTAGCAGAGAAAGTAATGGCTGGTAAGTGTAACTCAAATCCCCTTCAATCAGTTTTGGTAAATACATATATGATCTTTTTAGAGAATTTCATTGGGGAAATTGAGCTGAAAATACACATCCCGCCGCGCCACCGATCGACAGTGCTGAGTCTCGCCATGCCACCCCAAGCCCCTCTGGCCACCACCCGGCCTCCACAATGCTGAATCGCCTTGCCCTAACGCCGTACTCCCATTGCAGATCCTGCTGCCACCATCCGGTCACAGCCTCGACGCCGCCGATCCTCCCATGACCTTCCTCGACCGAAGTGGAGACCAACACTGCCCATCTTGGCTAGATCCCTTCGCCCCATCGCCAACCGCCCTTGTTTTGCCATTTTCTGGTGAGCCACTGCCTCCGCCGACCTCTTCGAGGTTCTAGACACGTCGGGTTCGTCAAGCCAATGTCAATGGTACCCCATACCACCACCATCCCACCAGTTAATTGCTGCCAGCAACAGCCGCTGGAACACCGTTGGAAAACCGCCAAAAATTGTCGAAAAACCATCAAAAAATGCCGGAAAACTGAATTCACTGGAATTCGCCAAATCTTCCGCTGAACTTATCCAGTCAAGCCTGATTAAACTTCGGATGCCGCCGATCACCGAATTAAAGCTCTGTGGCACGCGACCAAACCCTAACTAGTCATCGATTGCAGTCAATCATCGTCGCCGACAACGCGAGGTACAATTACCTCCGATTTAATTATTTAAAATTGATGATTGTTTGCATAGTATGTTAGGATTGGTTATTTGTTGTGATGAATGCTTGATTGTGAATGAAGAAATGATTTGCATGATTTGATTGATAAATGATCAAATTAAGCAAATAAATCTAAACATGCTAATTGATTGCAGCGCAATTTCGAAAAACATAATAAAATCAATGTGAATGAGATGAGCTGGGGATATCTTTATTGTGATGAGGGTTGTTAATGGTTTGATGGATGATGGTTGTATTACAAATGTAGTGTTCATGATGAATTTGATACATCATTCTATTAGCGGGCGTTAGCTTCTAGATTTAATGTGTAGGTGCGGAGTAGGAGCTTACCGTTTAGGCACACAACCACGATTGGAGCTCCTACCAGGTCCATTTAGGACTTCCTCTTGATTTATTGCCTCATTCTATCATGTTTTGTTTTAACAGGTAAGAGGGTATGTTGAGTGGTGGACTTATCGTATTCCACTCCATATGGGCCATTTAGCCGACTATATTTTTGGATTAATAACCCTCGAGGATGAGATCCCTCGAGTTTGTTTTCAAAACTCAGATCCAGCTCACTATTCTTTTGAGCCTATTATACTGAATTCTCTACCCATTGCTATGTATACGTAGTTTTTGTATTTTCAGTGAGATGTGAGACGAGGGAAAATCGACGACGACCACGTCTTGAGATAAGGGCTGTATTCTCCAAGAGGGCTTTGGAATTTGTGAACATCCGTTTCATTCCCGACGGATCTTGATGACTCCACCTTTGAGTTCCTCAAACCCGGAGAAGTGTGGAGGTTTACAGATGTCTAGACTTAAGGTTTCAAAGGGTACTGAAGGAATATGCCTGAGAGTACCTGGCTTCTGTACTCAGGGCCAGGAGTAATACTGAGGATGTAGAGGACTGAGAGGAAAGAGAATGATTTTCCTACACAAGGGATAATTAAAGTAGCTAATAAAAGAGAATGAGATGGAAAGGGGACACTCTAGTGCGAGGTCGACGATTCCTAGTTATTGCATTTATGAGAGTTCTATGAGGAAGATTAATAAAGTTTTTATTCAATAGGAGGGTCAACTATCCTGTGTCAGTTTGTTATTAGTTATTTTTGGACCAGTAATGCTCATTACTAACATCTTTTTATTATATACGTAGCTGAGAACTATGAGGAATAAGAACTGTCGGGATAGTAGAAGAGCAGCACTAAAATCACGCACATATGTACCTGTTGACTGTAATTGGTGATGTGTTGAACTATGTGGATAATGAAATTTGAATGCTATTCTTTAAACTACTATAGATATTTTGTATGTGAATGAAACTAGAAAATGGAAACGAACAGGTGAACAATAGAGTTCAGAATCGGGTCACATGGTGTGGAAAGTAAGGGTAACTGGAAGTGTGATAAAAATATTGTATTTGGACTGTGTTTTCTATTTTAATTGTATAAATATATACTGATTGTTGTTGATAGGGTGACCTCTATTGCACTTTTATGGAAGACTATGTCCATTTCATTTTTAAAAATATATACCTCTTTTGAGCTTTCATTCGTTGGGTTTGTTTGTTTACTTGTTTGCACATCATGACATGCATGTAGTGCAACGTTAGAACCCAAGCATCTCATCCATGCTTTGCATCCTGTATCACCATCTTAAGATGCCAAGGGTAGATCTAGGTCGGCATAACCAAATCTAGTAAATTAGTGAATTATTCGGTCGCTGGTAACATTTTTGGGTTATTTCACGGGTGAACCGAATTGGGGTGTTACAGACATGGTATCAGAGGTAACTCTTGGTTGATTAAGATGATAGATGCATTACAGGTTATATGTGTATGTAAGTTGCTCCGTGTTGTACTAACAGATATTTTTCTATCTTAATATTTTCGGTTTATAGATTTCTTACCGAACAATGGTGTGACAGGGTGATCAGGTTAGAGTAGAGAGTAGCAGCAGGATGGTGAACTAGACTCGTAGAATATGTAGATCAGTGCCCTATCACCTCAATTGCCTAGACAGGAGAGTCCCGACCATGGTCATAGTGACATAGCCTCTAGTTGACCGAGGACCATTGTGCCCCCATAAGAGGCCAGCGTGCCAGTTCCAGTTAGTCGACGTAATGAGGACCATCACTAAGACAGTCACCGTGATAGTCACTATAGTAGAAGCAGTCAACAAGAGAGGGATGCAACGATTGCCAGGGTAGCTGAAGTTTAGATATAGATGCAACAAAACCAAAAGGAATTTAGGAGAGAGCTCAAGCATATAGCTCTTTCGGTGGCCAGAGTTGAGAAAAGACTAGCAATGGATGAAGAGGCACAAGGAGAGCCAGCAGTTCCCATCTGCCACCGCCTCCTTCTGCACAGCTGCAACAGAGGACTACTCTAATAGCAGCTCCTCTGTTTGCCCTATTTTAGGCAATAATGGGACTGGATGTCAGTGGACCCGCCATAGCATGTAGCAGGCAGACTACAAGAGGAAGTGGAGCTCCAGGATGTGACAGTGTACCAGTAAGTACCTAACCATAATTTTCATAGCATAAGCTAAAAGAAGCATCAAACAAATCAGTGGATGCAAGGAATCTGGAGATGTGACAATATGAAAGGTTTGTGAAGAATGGTGGACAACCTTTCTTTGAAAAGTTGGATAAGGATAAGGCATTCCTGTGGAAATCATCGCCATAGGAGTGTTTGGTAGTATGGGATGCCTGATGGAGTACAAAGTACGCATTATTACAAGGGTATTCCAAGACGAAGCAAGAGTATGGTAGAATTCAGTGCAGAATTCCACATTTTCCCACTGTCAAGAAGAGGAATTCATAGTGAAATTAAATGGAAAGTACTTTTTGCCAGATGTCAAGAAGAGGAAGAAGTGGGAATTCCAGACATTGAAGCAAGGACCCATGATGGTGGTGCAATACGAGACCAGGTTTAGGGCTTTGGAGAGATTTGCACCAGATTTTGGTTCCCAATGAAGGAAGAAGGATAGGGTATTTTTATGAAGGCCTCCATCATGAGATCAGGATGGCCTATTTGGATAGGAAGTTTGTTACCTTAAGTGATGTTGTGAGAGCTATAAATGAGGCAGATCCAGTTATAGCTGCTAGACCTCACCGGGATTTTGACCACAGGCAACAACATGTATCAAGTAGAGCAAGGAGCACAATAGAGACGTTGAACAGATGCACCAGTTCCTATGAGGGCTATGGATGGCCAAGTTCAGGGCTACATGGCACCTTTTTGTCAGAATTTCCAACATCATCATAGTGGTGAATGTATAGTAGGCATGAATGTTTGTTATAGTTACGGTCAGTCAGGACATCAAGCCGCAGAGTGCAGAGTAGGCACTAAGGTATGCTATAATTACGGTCTGCCAAGGCATAAATCCACAACTTGTCCAACTTGCCAAACCCAACAATTGACGCTCACAGTGCCTTCACATAGACTTGTACTCCCAGCTCCTTAGTAGCAACCACGACAAGGAGGTCAACAAAACCAAGGTCAAGGCTAGAAAGGTAGAGATCAATAGTCACCGAGACAGCAGTAGAGAGGACAAAACCAGAGAGGGTACATAGCTGTAGGGCAGGCTAGACAGCAGAGGGGTAAACAACATGCACTACTAGCTTGATATCAGGTTGTACCACCAACAGCATCTCCTGCCCTAGCACAACAATAGCCAATGAAGATGTATGCGGCCATTGTGGCAGAAGCACTTGAGGATATGATAGTATTGACATGTATGCTTTTAGTAGGCTTTGTACTTGCACAAGTCTTATTTAATTTTGGCTGCACTCACTCATTTATTTCATAGTGTGATAGCTACAGGTGAGTGTGTGCGTAATGTCCTTGTTGAGATTCAACAGTGACAACTTGTAGCTGATTTGATATTGTGCAAACTATAAGAATTTGATGTGATATTTGGAATGAACTGGATGTCCAAGTAAGAATCCATGATAGATTGAAGAAGAAAGACAGTGATTTTCTGCCACGAAAGACACTACTTTATCTTTCAAGGATGGATACCCTATCAAAATGGATTAAGATAGCTAGACAGCGGTAGCGAGTTGATAATGGCAGTTAGTCATACCTGAGCAGAGTGTTTCAAGGAACAAGCCTAGCATTGATGATATTCCAATGGTCAGAGAATTCACTCTCGTATTCCCAAAGGAGATTATTGGATTGCAACCCGACAGAGAGGTAGACCTTGCCATTGAGCTGGTGTCAGGCACAACACCGATCTCCAGAGCTCCATACAGGATGGCATCTCTAGAGCTCAAGGAACTCAAGGAACAGTTATAGACACTATTTGATCAAGGATTCATTACACCGAGTGTTTTCCCATGGGGTGCACTGGTGTTATTCGTGAGGAATAAGGATGGAAGCATGCATTTATGCATCGATTACAGGATGCTAAACCATGTAACTATTAAGAACAGAGACCCTCTTCCTCACATTGATGATCTATTTGATCATTTGAGCTCAACAGTCATCTTCTTGAAGATTTATTTAAGGCCAGAATACTACGAGTTGAAGATTAAAGTAGAAGATATCCCGAAGATTGCATTCAAGATCAGATAGTCATGCTGCATAGAGTGCCATGAGAGATCATATTAGACAAGGATCCGAGGTTCACATCTAGATTTTTGAAAGCTTTTTAAGCAACTATGAGCACTAAATCGAGATTTAGCACAACCTTTTACCCTTAGACAGATGGGCTGAATGAGAGAATCATATAGATCCTAGAGGATTTACTCCAAGCATGCATTTTGGATTTGATAGGAACTTGGGAAGAGCACCTACCTCTAGTGGAGTTCTACTACAACAATAGTTATCAGGCCACGATAGGAATGGCACAATTTGAGGCATTATATGGCAGACCATGTCGATTCCCAGTGTGTTGGGTACATGGTAGCGAACCAGTAGTAGTGGAGCCAAAGATGATCCAGCAGACCCAAGAAGTGGTAATGCGGATCAGGAAGATGATGAGGTCAGCTAAAGACAAACAAAAAAGTTATGCTGATCAATACAGACATGACATTCATTTCACATTAGGAGATCACGTTCTCCTGAAGGTCTCTCGATATATTGGACCATTTGATGTGATCGAGTGCATATGACTAATGGTTTACGCTAGCATTGTCGCCTCACATATCAGTTGTGCACAATGTCTTCCATGTGTAAATGATGAAAAAATACCATTGAGACAAATCACATGTTGTCAATTTCAGAGAAATAGAGCCGCAACCAAACTTGGCATATCCAGAAGATGTAGTTCGGATTGTGGATTGTAAAGTGAAGATTCTTCGAAGAAAAGAAGTTCTCCTAATACGAATGCAATGGACTCGAAGATAAGTTGAAGAATCTATATGAGAACGCGAGTATGAGATAAAGAAGTGATACCCTGAGATATTCGACTTAATCCAACATCTTATACTTACTACTGGTATAAGATCCTCAATTTAGTCCAACATCTAATGCCTAATAAGGTAAAATCCTGTTTATTAATGAGAATGAACAATAGATCTTCGACTTAGTTAACCACTTTTGAAAAAATGACTTAGCCTATTATGTTGCTTTTTGGGCTAAGTCGTTACAAGATATGAACCTTCCCCTTTTGTTTTCGATAGGATGTGACTTTTCAAATGTTTTGACAACTTTGACCCCATAAGTTTAATTAATTTGTAAGGTAAGTGAACCACTTAATATTTTTAACTACTTAATATTTACTTTAATATTTTTCTAATCTTTTCCTTTTTATAAATTGTTTAACCAATTGTCCCAAAAATTGAAGTTGTTATCTAAGGGAATTGCTTAATATTTTGAAAAATACTTAATAGTTTTGTTATCATTTTTAAGGCTTATCATGTGAATTTCTCTCCTCAAATATTGCACTTGGGATTCAAAACTTTGACCTTTAGCTCTGGTGTCATATAAATTTTATATGATCTAATTACTTTCTCAAAAATTTATGTTTAGTATGTCAGCATACACATTATAAGCTTAGGGCAGGAGCAAATGCAAGGTCATTGTATCGCCTAGAACACAGGGGAAATTAATATTTGTGTTAACAAATATTGTCAACAGATAAGATTCCAACTTCTACCCTTTGCGATGATACTATATAAATTTTATATAGTCTAACAACTTAACACAAAAGCTGAAGTTGTTACCAAAAAGGACCGCTTAATGTAACAGTAACATCCTTCCAAATTTTCCAATTTAAAGTGTTCTTCCTCCAGATTCGGCGACTTTTCCATGTTTTTTATATCTTCATTTATTGCCCAACAACCCTCTTTTGTCCTTTCGCTCAGTTTTGCTACTTTTTATCCAGGGGGAGCTCTAAGTGGTATATGCAGAATACTTTGGCAGTACTGAAGGGGAGTGGGGGCTTGTGTGGACCTGGGTTTGAATCCGTGGCGAAGGAGATGAGCTTGAAGAAGTTTCTCTCTGTGGACAGCAGAAACTCAGGCAGTCTGAAGGCCAGCCTCCAGAAGAAGATTACCAAGGTTGAGGAGGCCTGTTGGCACCTTTTTTACTTTGCCTAGGCTTTTTCTTCGTAGTGTTGCTATCCCCAGCCCTCTTGTCCCTCGTATATTGCTTTCTCTTACTCTGTTTCTCAAAGTTTGTAATATTGCTTCTCCTAATTTGATATGATATTTGTGAAAGGTTGGTTTTTGATGAATGTGGTGTTAGGATTTGTCAAACACTAAATCCCGATGACCCTATGTTTTGACAAAATAAAGCAAATGATAAAATAACCATATATCACCGACAAGTAAAAGACAGCGAACACACATATTTTACGTGGAAACCCCTCCTACACAAAAGAAAAGATTACAAGGCATTTCCAAATATAGATTAATAATACAATCACCACCAATGGGTGATCCAAGAAAGAGTAGAAAAATTGTTACAAGCCTGTTGATCTTAATAAAGGAACCACCTGCGATTGCTGATCCAATATAGAACTTGATGATCCAATGGATCACAATCATGAAAGTGGTGTCTTTCTCTCACAGCTAAAGTTTTCTTTCTTTTCTCATGTTCAAAAACCTTAGGCCATCCTCTGCAATTAATCTGATAACCAAATTAAAAACGTAACACAAGAGCACCTGATACCCCGTGCTCGGGCATCAGGCTACTATTTGCCAAGCAGAACTTGTGCACCAGGGCACATGCCAATGTGAGCCTGGGCATCGGGCTTATGGAACCCGGCATCGATCTTTTTCCTCGTGCTTCCTTTCTTTGTTCATCCTCCTCATGCGAAGGAAACCAATCCAATAAATCTCCCCTTCCCAATTATAAGGAGCACTCTTTATGTTGACTTCCTTAAACATCACATGAAATAAACAATCCCATGTGAATTCTTTAGGTAGAATGGGCAACACCAACCATACCCGCGATTGGAGACCCTTAGTACATCTCTTCACCTTCTTTGGGGGAATCCCTTGAGTGTAAACCTTAAGTCTTCAAAAAATTTCACAAACTATTAACTCATGTCTTATGCAAAAAACTCTTTCCTTCTTGGACAGTTTAAACCCTTTATCCTTCGTAGATATCACCTTCACTAAAGTCTCCCTGAAAAGCTCTATTCTCATCACAAACATCCACCTAATTTGTATGGTCAACACAACAATGCCACACTCCCTTGATAGAACCATCATGAGTGACAACAACACCTGTCTTACAACGTTAATTACAGCATATCATGTAACAATTGCATAACTTATTTCCTCTTTCTACAACAAGAGATCCCTCCTAAAGCTACCACACTATTTGCAAAATATGAACCAAACCCTCTATCATCCTAGCCAACATTAAATCTCGTCTGAACTTTGGAACATGTCTCACATTTTTCAAACTTAATTTATGGTTCATATTTGTCACAACACTGGCATCCCCAACACCAATCATCTAACATTTTCTATGATTTCTCATCTTTATCGTACCAAAATTTCCTTGAATAATCTCCTATCACATATTATACGGAATGATGCTCTTGAATCCACACCTAATTCGAATTATGAGTGGTACCACAACACTTCTCAGTGCAAGCAGAGATAATCACCAGGTCCCTATTATAGTCGAAAATATTTGCACCTTTTTTCTCCCTCATTAAATCTCGTTTTTTCTTCATGTACTTTTATTGTTCCTTCTTATACTTGTAGACAAAGATTTTTTATATGATCAACATTCTCATAGTAATAATATTTTATTTCACCTTTTGGTTTGAAGTTTAGTCATATTATATTAGTTGGAACAATTATTATTTGGTTGCAATTAAATGACATAAATTTACTTCTTTATTTTTTGTGGTTAATTACTAAATTTGATAAATTTAATGGTTATTTATTTGTTGTATGCTTCCTGTTATTTAATTATTCCACGCATTGTTCTATTTATGGGTTAGAGATTCGGACCAAAGTGGCACCTGGTCTGGTCGTAAAATTAAACAGGTCACCACAAATACTTTTTTGTCACCGAATTTCAGCCTTTTGTCACCGAAAATTCCAGTGATGAAAGACCTTTATTCCACCGGTGTAAATCTCACAAAAAACATCACTGCAAAAAACATTACAAAAAAATGCAACCTTGGGATCTAGTTGCGATATTTGTTTTGTCTAATGTAGCGCCCAAAATTGGACAAGTAGACAATCCAACATCTCCTACAAGTATTAACATTAGACATGAACATTCCATTACGCGCGGTGCATATGATAATAAGAAAAGATTGTGTATTAGTTGTACATATGTTGAACAAAAGATCACGTATATTATTCATTATGGCCTTGTTCCTAAACTGTCTATTAGTAACTTAACTACTAAAATTCTTGATAACTTGCAATCTTCAAGATACACTAGTCTCCAAAAAATAAAAGCCTTTACCTTTCTTTGTATTAAGCTCCCAAGAAAAGTACTAATTCAACCGATAATTCCAAACTCAGAGGATGGTTTTTAGATTTCATTGGGAGATAAAAATGCTAGGGGAGTGTTTTCCATCGTCTATTTATTTATACAATAAAAAAAGTTATATGGGTTGGATAAGAGGTGAAGGGTTTAATTCTCCTTTTTAAGTAGTGTTCTGTTAATAATGTACTGATCAATATTCGATTGACTGGTTCGAAGTTAACAACATCACTTCACTTCTTCTTGTCCAAGTTACTTTTCTTTTTATCTGTCACTTTTAGTTGGTGTTGTGTGTGTGTGTTTGTAAGGATTATATATTTATTATAACTAAAATCATTTAATAATGTCATCAAATTATGAAAATGACTTACATAAAGTAAAAAGGAACCAGATTTTACTTTGATGATTTTTATTGTGAAGGCTTGCAAGAATATCATTTGTAGTAATGTTTAATTTAGTCCTACTAAAAATTGAAAAGAATTTTTACGTACACCATTTTTTTTCATCTCATTAAATCATTAAAAAGTAAGTCTTGAGATCTTTTAAGTGACCAATGGATGGCTAACAAACTCAATTGTTTATATATAAATCTGCAGTTAGCTATGAGTTGTTTGAACTTGACCTAACTCTTGTTTATAAAAGAGGAACTAAAAAAAGTGTTATAATTAAAAGTAAGATATATAACCAATCAAAATACAACAAATTTTTTTTTTAATTATTATAATCTATCTCTTCTTTTAATTAGACCCTAAGTGTAACACCAGAAATCTGGTTCACTCTAAAATTAAATTTGAATGTTATGGTAGGTCAGACCAATCTTTACTTCGATTAAATTAGTCGAGTTAAACCTAAACGGAAAGGACCTAGACCCTTTAGTTGTCTCAAGATAAAAAAAAATACCACAATAAGCAACCAATGCATGAATGAGTTGCACAACTTAGTAGGATACTATGTGAATGTCATGAGAATTAATCACACTCAAATTAATTAAATTACAATAAAATTAGAGAAAATTTTTAAATTAAAACAAATAGAGTTTCCCCTAAAAGTGCAATAATGGGTTAACCTATTCAAAACTTTTATTTTGTTGTGTATGACTTTATTGTGCCATATATATATATATATATATATATAACGCAATAAAGTCATAAACAACAAAATAAAAGTTGAACTAAATCTTGACCCATATGCTAATCACATCTGTGATAATTACTATGCCATTCTGCGACATTTGTCAAAGTAATCCAAACACATTGCAAAATACTATGTCATAACAAAATCACGCAACAATTATACATGTTAGCTAGGTTACATGTACAAATAGAAATCACTACTCCTCTGCCAAGGTCAACACGTCTCCTGATCCTCACCTACATGGATAATAGAAAATGTGAGCAACATATGTCACTGGTTCAAAAATAATTAAGTATCAAAATGGCACATGAGAGCTAACTCTCATTTAAAAGAATTCAATCATACAACTTCATCTGAACACTCTAAGGGCACAACTGAGGAGTTATCGAGCTGCACACCAAATGCCATCCCAAGCTGACTAATATTGTGCCACTCTTGGTATTTTCTTAAAAGTTTTACTCTTGAAAAAACCCGTATCCTAAGCCATCTCCAAACCTCCATATTTCTCCTGGCTCAGTGCACAAAGATCGAGTACTCTCTGGCAATCATCATTAGTACTCACCATAGGTCTAGACTTACACTGTACAAAATAGTACTCATCTACTCCATGCTTCTCCGGATGTGAAGAAGCTCAAGATGTGGAGTTATCAGGATCTTTCGGGAATAAAATGACTCTCTAACCAATCCAGAGCCCACTGTGACTTACACATGCACCCTCTCACAGTATGTGCAAGGAAATTTCTCCATCTCTCGGCTCATAAGAAACTCCGACAAAAATTATATCTATAGGACTAGTGAGGGAATTATATAAATAGGTCTGAAGGCAACTTGTGGTGGACTTGAGTTTTCAAAAACAGCTCAAAGGATTTCATCCTCGATGGTTCTTAATTCCGGATGAACATTAAGTTTAAATGACCCATATTAAGTGAAATCCAATAAAACGGCCACTTAATATGTCCTATGGTATGTAAAATAAAATAATAATGGAATAGAATGACAATCAAGAGGCGAGTCCTAACGGACTTGGTAGAAGCTCCAAGTCGGGTTTCGTGCCTAGACAATGAGTGCTTACTCTATACCAACACAATAAGACTACACATTAATGCCCATATAGTCTACATAACCCATGGATGACATGGTAGATGAATGTAATCATGACACATCATGAAAATAAACAATATGCAAGGTGGATAATTTAGTAGATGTTTTAAGAATATTAGTTGAATAGCAATAAGGCCATAGTAGAGTAACTATTGAAGGATTAATACTTAAGTGAAATAAATTATGCTTGGAACATGGTAAGGACAATCATAACCCATTAAACAACAATTTACAAAATATGATATTTGGTAAGACAAGTGAGTTAATCTATTAGACACTTATATACGGAAATATATGTAGTACAACAATAATCAATTATTAACCACTTAAAATACTAACAAGGAAGAGATATAAGTACATTTACAATAGTTAATTGGACCTTAACAAATTAAAGATTTTCAAACAACTAGTAAACATCTAGATATTAAATAATCAATTGGTTAATTAATGACATCCACATGAATTGATTAACACATATCATAATTAAGAAAATCTAGGGTTTTTAATCAACTAACCAATTATCCCCTTTTATTCACAACTAAGAGATGAGTATTTTCACAACATTGTACACACTTTCTAATCTACTATCTATCCACATCTCAAAATCATTACATCATCACGAACATTACAAATATCAACATCAACATTAATCAATCCACAAATGATTTATCCACCTATAATTATAACAAAAGATATTCACTTTTTACATCCTAGCTACCGATTAACAATTAAGGCATACCAATCATTACTTTTAAATAGGTAACCACATCACAATTTCTAAAATTATCATCATCCCACCTCAATCCCCATCAATAAAATAGATAATTAACTTATATAATTGTAAAAATTAATACATAACTCCACAGTTTCAAAAATCACCCCAAAACCTACATAATAATGAAATGCAATTATAATGTGATGCTAAAATGATGATGAAATAAAATGGGTAGGAGAATGGGTACCTAACAACCCAAGAAGGAGGTGACGTCAGCTACTGTCGATTGTTGATGGTTGCCGAGGAGTGGCGGCTGTGACTGTCACACGGGGAGGAGAAGGGCTTGGGGGGTTAGGACTAGGGCTAGGAGGGTGAAAAGGGTTGGGCGGCCACTTGCTGGAGATTGCCAGAGGGGGACCAAGAGGGAAGGAAAGGGGGCCGAGCAAGGTAGAGGAAGGGAAGGGGAAGAGAGGGAAAGGCATGGTTGGGATAGCTGGCCGGTTGTGGTGCTGCCAGCGGCGTCGTCAAGGGGTGGGTTGTGGTCGGGTAGGTTGAGGGAGAAAGGGTCGGGGGTTGGGTTTGAGTAAGTTTCATGTTTTTTGTTTAATTCGGCTAGGATAAGACTAATTAGGTGTAAAGTAGGTTCTAAAAACTTCTAAAAAACTATCTTAGGGCTACTAAGGAGTGTCAAACACGTCATGGACGCAAGTCAAAATAAAAATAAAAAATAAAACAAACTTGGCATCGGCCGAATAGCATGCTCTAAAAGCTACCAGCCCAACTAAAAAACCTAACCAACACGTCTTAATATGATCAACGGCCAAAATATAATTCTATGATCCACTGGGTAAAACAAAATAAACAAGGCACACTCTCGCATATATTCACACTATCATTATATAACCCTTATAACACGTACGTGTTCAGAAAGTTGAACTGACATATACAAGCAGTTGAACCGATCGACTGGTGATTATAAAACCATAGATAAAGTTGTAGGTTTTACATTAAATCTAAAACAAGAGTATCATCTCTTCTTTTCTTTTAAAAAAAACAGTATCATCTCTTCATTTAATTTAGAGTTAATAAATAAAATCAAATTGTCTCTTTAACATAGCCTGGTAAATGATGAGTTGGCAATTGCTATTCACCGGCAGGTTATATTAAATATAAATAAGTTATATGAGCAAGTTAGATTGGCATATAGTGTATACATATAGCTGCATGCTTGTTCAGATCATCAAATGCGAGTAGTTGTAAAAAATAGCAGGAGTAATAAAAAGAACATTACTTTCAAATAGTGTCAAATAGTGTCGGTCTGACTACAAATTTTGCCCAATTTATACTTTCATACCTGATTTTTAATCAAAATTTTTTCCAAAGCATGATTTTTTGTTGAAACCACAATACTTTAGCTGGTATTTAATTATATATCAATCGCAAAAATCTTTTCAATGTCTAATAAAATATTTTATTTATTATTTTAAAGTAATTTGGTTGAGCCTGTTTTGATCCGTTAAACCAAATATAACCCATAACGACTATAAATGTAATCCGGTAACCATATATTATTTAAAACTTATTATGTATATACATCAAATTTATTTTTTTCATAGCAAGCGAGTGTATATTATACAAACTATTTAGGCACAACAAGAAATGGTTCATCATGATAATTAGGACATTAATAAACCCTACTGGGAGAGTTCCCTAAACATGTGTTAGACCATTACATGACTATATCTATACTTATTAATAAAATGGAAACTCAATACTGGTCTGAGATTAAAAATAAGAGAATCAATTAATTAAAATATAAGAAAATTTTAAAAAATAGAATAAAAATACCCGCTACATAAAGTTATGGGTTTGAATTTTCCTAACCTCAATTTCTTAAATAATAATAATAGTAATAATAATAACAATAATAATTCTTTCAAAGTTAAAGGTGACAGGTTCAAACCCGGCTAACCTCAACTTATAACTTCCTAATAATAAGAGTTTTTCTAATTGTCTTAAAAAAAATTTAATTAAAAATTAAATAATTATAATTCATTTTTTATTCAAATATGATACATCTTTAAAGTCAATCACAATCCAAATTTAAGAATTTCTAATTATTATACTTTAACTCATTATTTAATGAAAATTTGTGTATAAAATTAAAATTTCTCCGGTTTATGCTGTGTATGACGCGACATCTAATCTAATATACATCATATGTATAATCTAGCTTGCACTTATGTTGTCTAGTTGATGTACGCAACTAGTGGGTCAATTGCAATTGCAAACTTATCTTGAGTCAGGAGCCGTATTATGTGTGGCCAACGTTAGATACAAATTCCGATTTTAGTAATTGAGTCATAGAAAGAGAAAAAATTATAATAAGTTAATTTATTATTTTTATTTTTATCATATTTTGATTTATTAAATGTTCTATTCATAATTAGAGCCCAAGTTTAAATAGAATAAGCTTGTATATATAGACAAGATGTCACTCCATGCCCAACTTGTACTACATATAAATTTTAAATATATATATATATATAAATTATCATTAAATAATGAGTTAGACTATAATAATATAATATTGTAGATATACATTCTAATTGACTTTAAACATAGATATTAATTAAATGAGAAGATAAACTATAATAATTTTATTTCTTTCATTGTATTTTATTTCAAGGCAAGTAGACTGAATCTTTTTGGCATAAAGTTAGAAATTGAAATTAATCGGGTTCGAACCTATAACCCTCTATAGTGGGAGGTATTTTTTTATTATTATTTTTATAGGAAGTTAGAAATTGAGGTTAGTTGGGTTAAAACTTGTAACCCGTAGAGGTATTTTTATTATTATTGTTATTATTTATTGAGTTTTGACGATTAGATCTCCTATTTTTAATCACAAGTTAGGATTGAGCTCCCCTTTTATTAATACTAGGCAAGATATCGCATCATGCACAACTTGTAATATCGATAAATTTTAATTTTATTTTTAACTCTCACTGAATATTAATATAGATAATAATAATTTAATATATTAGATACAGACTCTGGTTGACTTGAAAAAAGGATTCTTGTTAATAAGAACTTGTAACCCTATCCACTGGAAGGGTTTTCTTTATAAGAAGTTACAAATTAAAGTTAGACGGGTTTGAACTTCGACCTTCACAATATGAGGTATTTTTATTTTTTTATTTTATTTTTATTATATTTTAATTGATTAAAACTCTTTACTTTTAATCACAAATTTCTATTGA
>JAVDBV010066122.1:0-25458 GCA_032619315.1 Piper longum
GACTATATATATATATATATATATATATATATATATATATATAGTCCTAGGTAGGGAATTTAATATAATAGGCCCGAAGGCAACTTGTGGTGGATCTTGTTTTCGAAAACATACTCGAGGGATCTCATCCTCGAGGGTTATTAATCCAGAAATGGGATCGGCTAAATGGCCCGCGATAAGTGGGATCCAATAAAATGCCACTTAACTCGTCCTGCCAGTAGAAAACCAAAATGCGATGGAATAAAGCGTAAATCAAAGACGAGTCCTAAACAGACTTGGTAGAAGCTCCAAGTGTGACATCGCGCCTAGGCGGCGAGCTCCTACTCCGTACTTACACATCAAATCTAAAAGCTGACGCCCACTAACTAAATGATGCATCAAACTAATCTTAATTATCACACAAAATACAATCATCATCAATTAACAATCAAATAATCATAATGTAGAATAATTCTAACTATCCTATTCATACCAATTTTATTATGTATTTCCAATTTACATCGTGGTCATATAACATGCTTAACTCAATTTACTTCGTTAGGACACTTAATCTTCATTCACAATTCTCTAAACTCTGTCACTTATCATCTCATTCATAATTAGAACTTAATCACATCAACATCAATTAATTAATCCTATCATGTTGTGCTAACATTCATCAATTATAATCAATCAATTAGAAAAAAGAGGTAATTATACCCCACGTCGTCGACAATCGGCAACGACTAGGGTTTCGGCATGAGTGCATCTCGAACCTCGAATTCGGCACTCCACGATGCCCGAAGTTCGATCGGGTTCGACCGGGTGAACTCCGTGGAAGATCCGGTGAATTCCAGTGAATTCCAAAAATTCTGGTTTTCCGGCGGTTTTCCGGCAACTCTCCGGCGGTTTTTCGGCGACAATCGCCGGTGGCGTCTACTGGTCGGATCAGGGCCGTATAGGGTACCATCGGAACCGTCTCGGCAAGCCCAACATGTCTGTGGTGTCAACGTAGCCGACGGAGGCGGCGGCTCGCCGAAAAATGCTGAAAATAGAGCGGTGGCGTTGGGTGGCTAAATCCGGCTGGCTAGGGCGGCGATCAGCGGCGCTCTGGTCGGGGATGGTAGCTGGGTGGTCGAGGAGGCCGAGGCGACCACTGGACGGCGACGACGATGGTCGGCGGCGCCGGAATCGGCGATGCGACCATGACGCGGTCTCCGCGCTAGCCGCGGCAATCCACCGCTGCGGCGGCCGGACGGTGGTCGGGGCCGGTTGGGGCGGCACGGCGACGCTTCGCCGGGGCTGGGCGGCGTCGGTCGGCGGCCGGGCGGCGTCGGTCGGCGGCCGGGCGGCGGCGACGGCGCATGGGGGCGACTGGGTAGGGTTTGGAAAAAGGGAGAAAATGTCGGGAGGGAAAGAAAAACACGTTGGGTGGCAATTTTGTAAATAAAACTTGACTCGAGTCCGTCTCGAGTCAAAAATAATAACTAACGCGTAATAAATTCTAAAAAAAATCTATAAAAATTAGGAAAAATCCTATAAAATAAAATAAAACACACAACATCCAAATGACATGCTTTATAACTAATAACTCACCCAAATTACCCCATAACGCATACTAACGCACTAAACGGCCTAAAACTATTTCTACGGTCACAAAATGAAAAAAATCTAAAATCATCAACTGTATGCTCTCATGCATTCTGATAACTCATTCATCTCATTATCATCACATCCTCGGGTACATATTACCCCTCATACCTCATACACGCGACCGGCATCGGCTCGGTACACATATTCTGAAATATACTCAACTCGAACCGACGGCTGAACCGATCGGCTAACGACTATAAAATCGTGATTCGAATCACAGGTTTTACATTGTGGCCACCATTTTTCCGTCCCACTCCGGTGTTCTCAGCTACTTTGTGGTACCTAAAGTGACTCCAGTGAGGATTTCTACAAACCCAACTTGAGTAAAACCGGATTTAGCAGCCGCTATCGCCGGAGAAAATTAAGAAAGAAGCCCACTAGATAAGACTAAAAATAGAGCAGAGGAAAGCAGTAGTGAAGGCGGATCTTTGTGACAGTTTTTCGACCAGCATCCATCATTCCCGGCCACTAATTGGAATCAAAGGTGAAGAAAGTTAAGATATTTGCAAACCCAAATCGATTCCTAGCGGATTCCATTGCTACAGTCTCTGGTAAAAATCTAGTAAAAGACCCATCTGACCAGGAAAAAAGACAAGAACAGAGCGAAAATAACTGCAGAGATCTGATTTCGCGGTAGTTTGCTGACTAATGCCGGTCGTTCCTGACCCCGAAGGAGTGACAAACGTGAAGCTGGCGAAGTGTTATACAAGCATAAGTCGATTCCCACTAGATTAAGTTTCCGGTGTTGCCGAAAAAAATCAAGATCTGGTTGATTGGATAAGCTGAAAATAGAGAATTCAACAGCCGAAAACAGCCACAGAGAGCTGATTTCGGGGTAGTTTTACGACAAACGCTGGTCGTTCCTAGTTGCGTTGTGATACCCAAAGTGAAACTAGCAAGAAGATCCACAAGACCAAGTCAAGTTCCACTGGATTTGATCGCTACAATCGAAGGGGGAAATTGAGGAAGAGACCCACTTGCAACGGTATTGCTGCGAAAAAATATAGAAAAAAAGGGTTGGAAAGATAATTGGGTCCCAGACCCATCACTGGATATCCATATTGATGATTGTTTGCCCGACTTAGGTGCATTACTCGCTTGCTCGTTTATTGCATCTATGACCCGGATTTGAATTGGCACACCGTGCACCACCAACAAACAGGTGTACGCAAAGGGAAAAAAGAGCCTGAGCACACTATCTGATCCGGTCCAGTATTTATTTAGTTTGAACCAACTCAAAGCGATCCAATTCAATCTATTAAAAATTCGAAAATAATTTGAGGGCTTTCTACACCTCGGATCGAGACGAAATTTATTACCCCACCATTTTTGGACGCTCCGAACGCGATGGTAGGGTTATTTTGAAGATTTAAAGACTAGAAAGGGGCAAACGTTGGCATTAGAGTCAAAGGTCTCATGCAAATTGCTTTAAATGCGATAAAAAATCACTGTTTTGTATAACATGTAAAATCAAAAGAGAAATAGTAATTGTGAGTACTAATCTCACTATGGACTGACTTAGGGATTCAAATTAAACCCTAAGGAACCACATAAAAAATTTCTTACGTGTCATTTTGGTGCTTGTAATATTATTTGTACTTACTTTATATTATCGCATTATCTCTTTGCACGGCAATGACGTTTCGGCTCAACCGAATTCTTCAAACCTGGATCGAATTACAAGAACCGTGGTCCATGGGGTAGACGATCCCACACCCGAATAATAATTTTATTGTTAATGCTAATTTTCTCAATAAATATTTGATTAATAATTATTAAAAATAAATTAATAAAGCCACACTTTACAAAATATCGTCACAATTAGCACAATATTGCATAATAATAATAATAATAAATTAACCCCATTTTATTTTTTTCTAAACACTCAACTCCTTACAGTTTCTTCAAATGCTATTTTATAACATTATATAGTTAAAAACACAAGTGTATTTAAAACTAATTACTAATATATTAATAATATAAAATATGATTTTGTACAATGTGCGATCAATATTAGCAATAAACTTTAATTAATAATAATAATAATAATAATAATAATAATAATAATAATAATAATAATAATAATAATAATAATAATAATAACAATAGCGGCAAGCGAAAGAAGAGAGGTGGGGCAAAGACGGAGAGAGAAGAGGGAAGAAGCGAAGGGATCCAGTGATTCAAGTCCCCTCCCCCAATCCAACTCCCCACCTCTTCGCGCGAATCTCGCCGTCGGCGAACCAGCCGCCGCTCCGACAGCCGGAGGATTTTCCGCTCGCCGCCATCTGCTCCGGCGGAGGGAAGTCGGGGACCCTCCCCCCTCCGAATCCGGCATTCGTTGCTCCTCCGCCCCGAGATCGCACGGTCAGTTCCCCTGCCGCCCTCCTCCCTGAGCTCGCCCCTGTTTGTTTGTTTCTGTTTGTTTGTGCGGCTGGTGTGCCTGTTCGATCATTCCGGCGAAGCCCCGCCGATACCGCCATTGAAGCGGACTTTCGGCGTTCATCTTCTGTTGCCGGGTGTCGAGTTTGGGGAAGAATGGATTGCTGCTCTTGGTTGTCTGGGTTTGAGTTGATGCCCGGCGGTGATGGTTAGGGTTTCTTGTTGGTTGGATCGCGGGTGTGATTGTGGAGTTGGGGGTTGTGCTTGTGAGGTTCGCGGATTGGAGCTGGGTTGGGAGTTAGGGTTTTGTGGGAATTTAGGGTTTTGGCGGTGGGGGAGGCGGGGTTTTTAAATCCTGCCTTGCAATTGACTTTGCTCGGAAGTTTGTGTGAATCGAGGGAAGTGGTGGGTTTCTGTATTGCTTGCAGTCGGAAGCTTTGTGGCGAACGTTTGAGCAACTTTACTGGAGTGTTAATGATGGTATGGTTGAGTTGAAGTGGCCAATGAAAAGCTTAATTTGAAGTGAGCATGCCGTCGCCACTGCAGCAGCATTCGAGGATCAGTTTAGTTGATTTGAAGTCGCAGATTGTGAAGAAGCTTGGGCCAGACAGGGCAAATCAGTATTTTTATTTGCTGTTTAGGTTTCTAGGTCGGAAGATAAGCAAGAGCGAATTTGACAAACTGTGTTGTTGGACACTTGGGCGGGAAAACCTTCAGCTTCACAACCAGTTAATCCGATCTGTTCTGAGTAACGCTGCCAATGGGGTTGTACCGCCTCCTCCTCTTTCGCACAAAGAGGCCACTGGTAAGAAAGAAAATGTTGAGAGGCGTAACGGAATCGTCTCTACTACAATATGGTCTAATGGAGATGTCCCGGTCTCCACACGCAAGGCCAGGTCTGCAGTTCGAGATTGGAGAATTAAGGATAGACCTAGTCCACTGGGTTCTAATGGAAAGACTTTTCATCAATTGAGTACTGTTGGCGAACTCATTGGAAGGGACTGTTTAGAAAATGGTCTGCCAACTCCTTGTGATCTGGATCGGCCATTGCATCATCAGGGATTTGCAGAACGACCTGTGGTTCAACCTGGCAGTTCCTTGTTTCAGCCTACAAACAAGGTCCATGTACAACAGTCCTTCTCTCAGATTGAAACGTCTGTACAGAACCAAATGTGTGCAACTATGAATGGAGTCAGGGAAGAGATGGAGCAGGATATGAACTCTGACATTGTTGGAGGTAGAAGTACCATCAGGGCTCCATTGGGATTTCCATTTTGTCATGCAAGCATCGGTGGAGCGCACAGGACTTTACCTGGACCAAATAGCAGTAGTTTCGCCAATTCCGTTGATAGTTGTGAATTGTCAGACACAGAGACTTTAAGAAAGCGAATGGAACAAATAGCAGGAAGCGAAGGACTGAATGGTGTTTCCCTTGATTGTGCCAATTTATTGAACAATGGCTTGGATGCTTATTTGAAGCGACTAATTAAATCTTGCATTGATCTTGTAAGAGCTAGGTCTGAACATGATACTGTGAAGCATATAATTTACAGGGAAAAGTCGCAGGAAAAAATTAATAATGGGGCATGGCCTAACCATCATGGACATATACAAAGGAATATTGGAACTGTTGAAGTCGTGAAAGATGGTAGAAGCCCATACCCAGTATCTTTGTCAGATTTTAAGGTTGCAATGGAACTTAACCCTCAGCAGCTTGGAGAAGATTGGCCATTGCTGCTTGAAAAAATATGTTTTAATTGTTATGAGAAATAAGAGATTTGAATGTGTTATGTCTCCACCATCATAGCAAGTTAATTGCTCCACACTGAAGCGTGTTACACCATCTTGTAAAATTGAAATTTTATCTGGCCAGCATTTTTCACCTTGATTCATAATTAGCGATGGTTTCATGCCATGGTGCGAGGTTCTTTCATAGAAATTGATCTTGTTATCTGACTCGAACACATTTTAATCAAGGCCTGACAACTCTGCTAGATACACAAAGGTTAACTGCAACCATCTCAATGTAGAATGAAGAGAGAGAGAGAGAGAGAGAGAGAGAGAGAGAAAGATAGAGAGAGAGCGGAAATGTTTCCTTGCGGTTGCAGTTTTGTACGATTAGCATTTTTCCAATAGGTATCTCCTGCAGCCCCATACGTTTCAAGTTCACTGTAATTTATATTTATATTAATTATAAAGTGATGTAGCTGACAGTTTTGCAGGAAATACTCGTGTTAAAATTGTGTAGCTGGTAGCTTAAAATTTCAGAAATTATTGATCCAAATGTAACAAGTTTTTGCCTTTTCTGTTGATCAAAATGATGTTGATCACATTGGGTAAATTAAACTTAGATCATAAAACATATATTGATCTATTTAATCCTCTTTTTCTTTTTTTTTTCAAAGTTTCATTGGATAAATTACACTTAGATCTTAAAGACATCATTGTTGAACTATTTAATTGTCTTTGATGTTTGTTTTGAACTTTGCCTGCCATAATTTTATCGCTATTTTATGCCTTATTTAAAGCTGTCGGAACACATAATGTGAAGCATTTACACGTGAAAACTTGCCAAGGTATTGGGTAAATAGTTATTTTCCTGGTTGTATTGCTTCTGGCAAACAGTTATAGGCCTGTCATAAAGTATTTGAAATTAGTGATTATAATAAAATAAAAATGGTTAAACAAATGCTTTAGTGCATCCTTGAACTCACCAGTCATTATTTCCGTGATGATTTCTTTGACTTCCTAGATCATATCTAGGGTTTGTGGTCTGTGGAATTTTTTGTCTCTGGAGGGTGCCACAAATTTCTCCAAAATGAAATTGCAGTCTCATTTGTAGTCATTATTTCTTCATATTTTTGCAAAATCTCCAGGGGTCTGTTCTTGGCAAAGGCTACCAGATGATTTCAAGGTCTGACGGGAAAACATTGATTATTTGGGCTTCTTTTCATATAACAGCATTGCTGAAGCTTATGCCTTTATTTTTGCATGATTAATAAACATCCTTAGTATTTGCAATAGTTGGCAGCATAGCCATGATTGCACTCTTGAACAGATATCATTCCAATTAGTTAATAAGTTCTTGTATTTTGAGTTGTTTTGTACGTTTCCTAGAAAGTTCCCATATTATGTTCACCACTCAGTCTACTTTCAATATCCTGTATGCTTTCTTATAGCACTCTTTTCCCCCCCCTTTTTTTATTGTAATGATGTATGTTTTATACTTAGATTGCTATGATATTACTGTGAATAACTGCATGTTTTTGATACGTGTCTAATTAGCTGGTAATTGTTAAGAAAGCTTGTTTTGGTGTGAGCTTTAGCTTTTATATAAGTAGTTTCTTGTTCAATTTGTCTTGATGAGTCGGTATGTACTTGGTAAATTTTTGGCTTCACCTCATAGTGCCTAGTTTGAACTGCAGGAGAGGAGCTCCGTGTTACTCTCATTTAGATCTAAAATTTGGGAGGAGCTCAACTGAATCCCTGAAACAGCTTATGAGCATCCTTGGACCCTCTGCAGCCAGGATGTTCTGGATTCTATAGAAAGTGTAGAACCATTCACCTGAAAAAGCATGAATAGTTTATGGAAAAACTGATAGTGAATAAGTGCTTAAGTCCTACTCGTTTGTACATAGTTTAAATAATTTTCTTATTTGTAATGTTCTACGGTGTGAAATCCCGTCGCATTCAAGGAGCCAAGGATTTGATTTGCTAGGAATTCCAAATCAAAGAATGCTGTTATCTTTTTTCTGTTTGGAGGTTGTGGTTTGAGTTTTGATCTTATGCATGGTGCAAAACTTACCACATGGAATCCTTGCAGATTATGGAAATGCAAGTGAAGGCAAAAAACAATAGAACAACTGCTGTTAAGGAAACTGATGCTTTCTTGTCATCTATGTGATCCCTCTATGCCCTAATGCATGCGGAAGACCTGTTGATAATGGGACAATTAGATACTGGAAATATCTGACATTGTGAAACAACTAATCGTTCTTTTATTTACCATGCAGTTAGCTAGAGGCTGAAATCTGCGTTTGAGTGGCTTGCCACCAAAACATGTGAGTGGGATATAATTTCATCATCCTCTTCCTGCTTCTCCTCAACCTTTAGTGAGCAATAAATGTAACATTGCAACGTACTGCTCGAATCTATTTGTCATTTGTTTAGACATGTATGATACATCTTTTTCTGGTGGTGTGCTTTGGTTCAATTGTTTATCCTTCACATGAGTTCACACATCATGTTTCCTTTCTTTGGACAGTCTTCATTCATCCAACGGAGTAATCATTCTAATGGGAGGGTAGTTGCTGCCAACCAATTGCAACTCAATATAAGAGGTTCACAAAACTTTTCTGTGTCTGTTGCAAGAGGGCGTATTTCTTTTTTTCTCTTGAGAATTTTCACGCTAGTGCCGCAGGATAATTTATATGCTCGAGGTTCGGAATTTGAGGAGGGGATGTTATAGTTTAAGCTATACGCGGGGGCAATAAAATAGTAGATGCTTGGTGTACTTTGGCAATTGTTGTATATTTGCATGCACTACTGTTTGTGAGGAGTGAGGACACCAAGAGGCCGCCTTTTTTCATCCAAAGTTTTCTGTTGCTGTTGCCGAATAGAGTTTCTTGTTGGTTTCTCCGTTGATTATTTGTTTTAAGAATCACATTATTTTTAAATGAACTTCGTCGTCATCAAAGTGGGGAATGTAAGTTTCACAAGGTTTATAATTGATCAGAGAGAAGCAAGTATAAACCATGCACAAATCCTTTCTTTATAATTTTAGACACTACCTTCATATTATTTTTTATATTTATCCTACTTATTAAATATATGCTGGCTTCCTAACTTGGGAAAGTTGATTTTTTTTTTTCTGTTTGCAAAATCCTTGGAATACCAACAAGATTTCAGTGAAACCTAGCTGGCGCTTATTAGCGGCGTCAACAAGTATTCTTTCTTGAATGAATGAATTATATTATCCGCAACCAACCACTACGAATTATTGTAAAAGAGAAATCAACCGATCACCCAATAATGATTGAACGAACAAGCAAGACAACTTCAACGCATATATTAATCAGTTACACCTGAGCAATAGACAATGTTCTTCCACTTGATTTCAACCATGAAGTAGGAAGTAGGCCTATGTGCTTCATCGATTCTACGTTGCCCAGTTATAGATGCAAATTGTGCTTGAGAAATAAGGAATTACCACTCTAGATTCCAAAACATTAATCTACATTTGAACCATTGAAACTGTTTGAGAAGTCTAAACATAGACAATTGCAATCTTAATTGAATGTTCGTGTATGGAAGATGCAAGAATGTAAAAGAATTTACAGGAGGTATTGTTTCATGGCAAGCACTATGAACAGATTTGTACATATACAATTGTGAGATCAGAAAGACAATTCTTCAAGCAGACGATGCTGGTGATGCTGAAACTTTACAAATGGGACACCAGTTCTTGATACGGAGCCATTGTTGGATACAATCCACATGGTACCTGTGTTCACAACCTAACTTGCCAACATCTTCTCCAGAGCAATATTCTTCCTACACAGAAATGGGATCCGTCAGGAGAATTTTTTAAAAAAATAAATAAATAAAAACGGAAATATTGTCATGCCACTAGCCGCTAGGTGATAATCTCAATTCATCATCACCGTCCACCAAATCCTAATGATTAAAGTTGGGATTCAGATGCTATTGTGCAAGCCTCTCGACCACATATCATATCAAACGGCTATTCACATATTTGGCCAAAAAGACATAGAAGCAACCACTCAGACGCTTGCCTCCAACTTTTATCTTAGACACTATCCTAACCAACTCATTTAGAAGTAGAGAAAGAGTGAATGATATTCATCCAAACGTTTTAGAAAATATAAATACATCTCCAACCAAAGTGCCACCTAGAGGAAAGGAGTATAACATTACCTGGCATATACTGCATTTGGTATCATCATTTTCAATGCCTGCGATTAAAGATGCAGGTTCATACAAACTTCTAGTTAAACATTGTGCTAATGCTTCTTCTGAAAGTGCAGTACTGACAGTTCCCATTCTTTCTCCCAGTGCCAACAGCTCCTGTTAACATAATGAAGTGGCAACAATAAACCATGATTATTGTTTGTTGAACAAAATGCCCACTTAAGCCGAAATCCTATGTCAGAAGAAATTCAGAAACAAATACCTCGTATGACATGTTATCAATATCAAGCCTCATCTCCCTATGTTGGTCATAAAAGCCAATGCTTCGCAGAAGTAAATTGGTTTCCAAAGAAAATAATTGCTGCATTAAAAAATAGAGTAAACATCATTTTTTTCATAAGACCACATAACCTCATCTACAACTATACTTTACCTCATATGTTAACTCATCATCTTGTTCAATTCTCTCTAATGCAAACAAGAACTGCATGTACAACGGAAGAATCACATTTCTTCACTTATTTAATACGGGAAAGAAAAATTGATATTTTGCTATGAAGAAACAAAGTCGGATACTTGACTAATATAACATACTTCAGCAATTCCACCCATGCTTACATGACGTAACTCATCGCGGTCTATGGACAAGTCTCGAAATGCTCTGGACCTGTTTGACTCATGGTGACCGGAAAGCCGTCTGGAAGGAATTTCATTGTTGTATCTAGACTGTCCCAAACAAGGACTATGGTTACTAGGAAAAACATCCATATTCGAATTTGATGAGCTGGATGGAGCTGCTTCATTGATGACTAGTTCTCTTTTAGGTGTTGGTGAACTTAATACAGGCTGAGGCGTTGCACGCATCCTAGTCTCATGCTCCAACTGTTGAGATGCTGTACTGCCACAAGTTGTATTTCGAGTCCTAACTGATGCGGCAGTGGTTCTGGTGATACGGCCATCATTAGTTTTGTTATCATGGTTCCTGAAGGACTGCATTCTCTCCTGGTTCATTGCTAACAGGGAATTTGGACGTCCTGTACAAGACATATTTGAACTCTGTGAGCTTGAACTTCCTTTAGTGGATGAAGAAGCTGTGCTCTTTGCACTAGAAGAGCCATCTCCATTGGATAGAATAGCTCTTCGTTTTGTAAAAGCAGTCCCTCTATGAGCAGAACTTGAAGATGCACAGCCTGAGGGAAGCACATCTGATGGTGTTGAGCAACGGAAGTTCTTAAGACCACGCTTCTGAGAAATGGTAGATGAACCTGACAAGTCAGAGCTCTTTGCAGCACCAGAAGAGGCACTTGAAGAACGCCTGACAGTAGTGCCAAAAGCAACAATCTGTTCTTTTACAATTAACTGTGGTGAAATTCGCCTATTGGATGTCATATTTGATTTTCTAGCAAAATTTCCCATGTCCTCTTCCATTGAATTAATACTGAGAGAAGATATGGAGGATTTTCCTTTTCCTGCTTTACCTATGTGATTAATTTCTTGTGACTCAAGTCGGATGCTGCATCCTAACCGGTTACAACATCGAGTAACTCTGTCTCCATTATTGGCATCGTTGGAAGCAAGCCCATGACCCCTTCTATTAATTCCAAGTGTACGAGGAGCTTTCTTACTAGCATGGCCTTCCATTTACGAGCACTCTGAAGGATCTTCTGCAGTGGAAGATAAAGAAACTCCTTACCTAATTACTGCTGCATTGAGGATTGAGATATATAAGCTAATCAAATTGTAGTAGTGTTAGATAAAATATGAGACAAAATGTCGCTACAACAACAATAACATGGGGCACATCTTTAAGAAACATAAGCAGGCTAGAATATGAGAATTAGGTGAAATCAATTGTCTGGGCTAACAAATGCATCGCATGATAGGGGAGCTCTGCGAATCAATGTGAAGATAAGACAAATCATCATTTTTCATCTCTTTCACTACAATACAAAATTGATGGCGTTGATTGGTGAACATCAAAAGAAGAACACGGCAGATAAATCTTCCAACATATCATTAAAATCAACAGATAACCAGATGCTTCATTACTTAACAAAAACCAGCGCTATCCATCAATATTTATACTAGGCAAAGGAGAAAAAAACTAAGAACAACCATTTAATATGTGAAGAAGTTACAAGCGAATAACTTGCTTATGATGAGAACAATAGCGTACACAAACTCACTGGAAAAATTCAAACAAAATTTATCACAAAGTCAAAACAAAGCTCCAAAAACGCGATAGAATCAATGAAAAAAAAAACCATCACTCCAACGGCGGATAATAACTTATTGCAATATATACAAGTCCAAACTTCAAGATTAAAACAAAAAATCCCATCATCCACTGATAAAAATCAACCTTATTGCAATTAAATCCCAATTTCTCCTTAAGCTAATTATATCACTTACAAATAATTCCAAACAAAAGGTTTCATGAATCAACCACAGCTATCTCCATCGTCATAAATGGAAACTCTTAAAAATCAACCTTATATTCAAACCGAAGTACACCAACAGCATGCTTCCAGCCGCAAGTAAAAAAAAAAATCCTGTACCTCCCCCTTTCCAAACACCAACACAAAATCACATGAAAAGACTTCTGATCGGGAAGATTCCCACAATTCAATACAAAAACACACGATAAGACTTTTAATCAACCCAATAAACAATAATTGACACAAAAGGCAATCCCAATCCCATCTCTACCAATAACAAACAAACCAGACATACCTCCTCTAACAAGCCATCAGCTCAGATGCAAAACAACATCCAAACAACCATAAATGAAAAGGTCACAAAGAAACGAAAAGTCACCACCATAGTAACCGAAACCTTAACGAGACACATTAAAGAGCAATTCAATCCGCCATCATCAACATCATAAAAGAATAAAAGGGATGAAACTTCCACCATTAAAACCAGCCGAGAAGGGCGGTCAAGGCCAACACCTGCCCCCCTCATCCATCAGAAAACGAATATCACGCGCCCAAAAAGCTCGAAAAGCTACAAGACCAAGACCAGCAATCCCAAAGACGTTGAAAAGTTCCTACTTTGCTCCTCCACCCCCCCACCCCAAAAGCCGCTTTCTTCAACGACCGGCAAAAGAAGAGAGGAACAAGTACACACCTTTGCGTGATCGGCGAATCAGGCGGAGTCCGGCCAATCGTTGGCGGCCGCGAGCGGGGGGAGGCTTGTATTGAAGGGGGAGGGAAGGGTGGGGCCCGCGGTCGGGATTTGGGAATGGATGGTCGCACGACGGCTGACGGTGGGGCCCGCTGTTGGGTGGACCGCCGCCCACGGTTGGGCGTGGAAGGGTTTATCAAAATCCAATGTGCGGTTTAATTAATTGTTTGTTAAAAAAAAAAAAGTGCGGTTTAATTGTGGTGAAGGTTTTAGCTCATTTTTTTTTGTTGTATAATCCAAATCCGATTATAATCATAATACTAATAATGATGGGCGTTTAACTGATTTTTGGTTGGCTGCGAATTTTACCTAATTAAACTATTTAAACTGAAAATAGTGACAGACGAGGAAAGAAATTTGAATTGATTTTGCAGAGTTGTTCATCTGAGTAAATTTTAAGCACAAATTTTGTTTATGTTAAACTCGGGTGACATGTTGTATGAATCTCTTTTTATTAATGACTTGCATGCGAAAAATTAGGGAGATGAATTATGGATTTTTTTAGATTTATTTATTTTCCAAAATTTGAGTCGAACCGATACTCCCACTGCCAAACAAAATTAAATTTATTCTAAACCAACTTGTATTTGCCTGTCTTTTGTTTTAATATAGGTTATACTAGTTGCTATTGTGATTATTAAAATATTATTAAGGCATCTTTTTTTTTTGTCTTGGTTTTTCTCACAACGAAATTCTAGTGAAAGTACTTAAAATCCAATCAGTTTTACGCTTAAACTTACTTAAATTTTCATTTTCGTCAAATTTTAATTGAGCAAGGCATCAAGTCAAATTGAACATAATCAAGTTGTGAAGAAGGCAGTGAATATGTCATGTCGATGCCTTACAAAATTCAACCCAACGCATATAAATAGCAGCCAACAAAAGAGAGAGAAAAAAAAAAAGACAGAAGATTTGAGTGTAAATGAGAGATTTTTCCATAGGCTTTCAAACTCAATCCAAACACTCGTGTGCAGGCCTTGTTTTTCCTTTTGGAGGCCAGTGTTCTGATTCACCGGAGAGAACAATGATGGAACTTTGCCGGCCGGACAGAGTACTTGGGACCCAAATATGTTTGGCAACAAAAAATTAAATGGTTTGGCATCTAATCGTTGTCATCAATCCAATAAGAATTCCCCTTGTCCAATATCAAGCTTAATAATCCATTATTATCCAATAAGATACAGCAACTAAAGAAGAATATTATATGTTAATCATAAACATGGGTTCCTCTGTTTCTGAAAGCAGCCCTCGCTTGCCAAGCTTGCGTGTGGTATAGCACTCCTTTTTGCCAATCAATTATGTTACCCAAAAATCGTAAATCATAAAATAGCCTAACACACACCAACTACTACATTGAATATTTCCCAATAATAATGGAGACCCATTTTTCAAATAAGATCAAGGACATAAGAAGCTACTTGATGTTTGTTCCATGCTGGTCATGGAGCCAACTGAAAAAAATGGTTGATACTTATCATGCATCTACCTTTAAAATAAATGTGGCATACCAAGTCATCCCACTTAAACCACACCACTAACTTTTTCGTCTCTTTTCCTTCCAATTAGTTGTTCTTAATTACTTGTTTGGGGCTTAGACAACGAATCGTCAAATTTTATATGGTTATCGCTCTACCAAGGTCGGATAAAGCCAACCATTTTGACGTGGGCGGCCATTTTCCATCGTCAACTCGGTCTAAGTTAACCAATCTAACTTTACTTCTTCTCCCATCAAAGAGAAAGTTTGCAAACTCGGAAAAGAAAATCCGGGTCCGAAGGTATTGTTGTGTACTTTGAGAAGGAAACACACGCGTACATATAATACTATGTCTATAGACTTCGGTTTTGTGTAGGAGAGGCATGGCAAATTGGCAATCTTCTTTTGATATGAGAGCATTTCTTGCGCTTTTAGATTCTTCCCACTTGATTCTTGCTTTAATGTATATATATGGCATGCTTCCTTTTGGTGGCAGTTTCAAGGGGCTTTCTTCAACGGCGATGAGTCACTTGGAAGCAGCTTGGGCAAGAGAATTCCGTGGAGGAGTTGTGAAACATGATGTGAGGCGTTAAGATCTGGAAATTTAATGCGCAAACGACCATGTATAATGCGTCAAGAAAATGCCACAATCTTTTTTTTAAAAAAAAAACAAAGGGATAGATGGCATCTTCTTGGTGAAAAGGGAGTGGAAAGCTCTCAAAGTTGTGAATTGCTGCACCCTTAAAAATGCTTCACACGTCGGCATGGTTTGGATTAACGCAAGGAAGAGCATGTTTGACATTCTTAGATCACAATTCTAGAGCACCATTTCTTTCACAGAAATCTTTGTTTACTTGTTTTTCTTACATACTTGGGAGAGCATATCCTAGAAACTACCAGCCCAGAGAGCACAAAAGTATCAGCTAATTACTCTGGGATGATATGACCAATCTTTTAATTAAAAGATTAATTCATCCTAATAATCTCGTCTGCTTTTCTACCTATTTGATCATGGTCTTCAGATTTCTTTTTTGCCAGCACCAAAAAACCCATCTGATCTATTACAGAAACTGCAATTGCTTTGAGCTGGTTTCTGTCATGTAATATGTACACAAGAGAAAAGCTTGGCAGGCCCCAAGAGCAAAACTACGGGACAAATCATGTCTCTCATCACTCATCAACAGTTGTGAACTTACATTGACATTTACGAGTCCTTGACTGGGAAATCTTTGCCATGGGTTTCTTCTATTATTAGTGTTCTGATCATTAACCGGGAAAAACTGGAGCGCCTCGAGTGAAAAGCTTTGGAATTCACAACTGTAAATGTCAATGGCCTCCTTGAGACCTCACAAAGACTCTCCAAAACTGCCCTTTTTGCTTGGCACGCTGGGAAGAAGGCTCCATCTCGGAACGCCGCAGCATTTCCCACATCACTTGCACGTCTTGATAGCCGCATGTCTGGACATCGTCGTGGAGTTTCAGCAGGCCTCGCCCTGTATGAATCCATGCAACAGTGGAGTTATACAAGCACATAGAATGCATGATCAATACCAAAAGACAAATCCATAACTCGAATTAAATATGCTATTTCGAAGAACCAGCACTAAAAAACTAGACAGATTTTCATTTACCAGTGCCGTGCTATTGATGAATGAACATGTCAAGAGCAAACTTGGATTTACAGAACACCGATAAAAATCTAAATGGCATAACCTTTGGAGAATAAACTATTAGAAGCAAACAAGAGTTGTCCTGTTATGGTGGTCTAGTGTTATCAATGATTCGTTTTGAGAGATAGCAGAAGCTGTTAGAATGAAACCGTCATATTTTTAAATTGGCACTGGCACATCAACTGTTTGGAGGGCGCCCGGAGAAGATGCATACGAATTATGCTTGGCATATTTGATTCAAAATTCATGTCCCTCTCCTCACCAACGTTAGTTCAGTCAATGAGATGATTCTCCCTTGTATCGAAGATAAATAAACTTCATATTGACTTTTAGTCTCTGGGTTTTTTTATGGCGTTTTCACCTGTCCTCATCTATGCAAGCTCAGTAAATGAGAGCAGAGCGTTAAGAATATTTTTAGAAGAGAAAAGTGTAGAGAAGATATTTTTCTCAACGAATATGCTTGCTTATAGGTGCAACCAAAAGCCAGCTTTCCGCCTTGGACAAATCTACCAAATTTATACCGGATTCCCTCCTTCTATATCAGCTATGGCATTTATTTACAAATTATAGATGAAACTACCCGTAGCTTACTGGTTAGCTTCATTGAATGAAACTGCTACCCATTGCAGCTGGCTCTAAAGACTTGCAGCTCCACCCCAAAAGGAGCAATCGAAATTGGCACCGTTCCATTCTTTCCCCCCCCCCCCTCCCACGAAAAAAAAAACAGAGCTAACATAACATGTTGAAATTAGAAAATGAAATGTCAAATAATACAAGTATACAGGTTCCATGCCAGGAAATGACAGAGTTGAAGTGATGCAATATGTAATGAGGTAACTGCATCACGAAGGCATGCCAATCTCTAGAGAACAGAGCTCAAGAATCCACCAAACATATGTATGAAAACTTTCTATATACACTTTTGGACTTAATATAACCGGACACCTGCCTACATCAATTATCAGCCATATTGATCACATGCACCCCTGGATCATTAGCAAGCCTACGCAACATAAACTACTCAAGCATACTTCAACATCCGAATTGCCAATATATATTAGCAATCACGATATATCTGAATCAAAATTACCAAAATTCCTCAAAATTCACCAAGCGAAGCAATCATCTATATTCTTTACCAATTCCAAACCTTAAACACCACATAGACATACGAAAGAAAGATAGAAGGGAAGAGGGAGCCGACCATTTTTGCGAGAGCGGACGCGAGTGGCCACCACAGTCCACACCCTCTTCATAGGGAAGACCATCTTCTGCCACATCTCCATAGCTCCGACCCGCACTCTGCTCCCCCTCCTCGACAGCCTCCACCGCGGCCCACGCCGGCCTCCCAATCCCACCACCACCTCCCACAGCTTGGCCAGACCTCCTCCACCTCCCGCCCTCGCCGTGCCGGCCGAACTCCGGCGCCCACCGTCGTGTGTCGTCGCCGCCTTCCTTCTCCAAAGCAGGCCGGCCATTGCATATATGGGGGCTCGATCTTGCTGCCACCGGCGCGTGCCGGTTGCCGGTTGCTTGTCCCTGCTCCCGCGCCCCTACAATTTGAAGGGAGGGCTCGCCCGTACTTGCATGGCGGGGACGGACGTGTCGGTGGACCTTTTGGTGGCGCGACGTTGCTGGAGCGACGTTGCTGGCGCCGTGAACTAACGTCGTTTTGTGTTTGCGCCGGTCGATTGGGACCCGGCTATGGGCACTGATTGGTTGTTTGTTTGTCTTGTCCGTCAACAAAGGTCTCCTCAAAGCTCTTTTATTGTAAAATGGAATGGAATGGTTGGCAATTCTGTAATAATATATTTATATTTTTCTTAAATTTAAGTTTATGATTATGCCTAGTTCTCGAAATCTTAATTTTAACAATTTATTTTTTTCAATATTTTAATTTAAATATCTAAATTTACAATTATCGAGTTCCTAATTTAATATTTTAAAACTTCTCATACTGCATAAACATTGTATACAAAAAATATATATTTATATATGTGTGTATATATATATATACATACATCAAATATATATATACCAAAAAATATATGTACACAAATATACATGCAATTGGATGAGGAAATAATAAACCATGTTCACGCACATATTTTTATAATTTTATTAATAAATATAACATCTTCTCCGAGCCTCCAAATTTATATATAAAAATTCATGTACATATCGCTAATGTATGAGGAACATTCTTTATATATAACAGACGTTCTCATTTTTTAACCATGCATGACACTAGCGTCGGCCGTCACCGTTACTGTCGGTGTTGTCGCCTTCCCACTGCCGACCCGCTCGACAGTTACCAACGCGCTGACACGTGCGAAATATCTAACAAGACAAAGTGGGCCCACACTGGGTTCTGTTCGGGTCAAGATCTGGAAATGTTTGGCGGTCGAGAAAGAGGAGCGGGCCAGGATGGCTGACGCCCAAGGGGTGGCATACGGCGACAAAGCAATGGTCAAAAAATATAGTGGTAGGGCGGCGAACGTTTATTGTGGGGAACCGGTGAAGGAACGAACCCTGCAATTAATACAACCAATCAATAAACATTACTGCACGAGAGTCTTATCTTTGGAAAATAAAATTGTATGAGAGACTGGAGTAATATCTCTCCAGAAAAAAAAAAATAATGTGGGAGAGTTGATACGGTGAGGGAAACCGGGCGCTCCACCGACACATTGCCATGCCGGCGGTGGCGTATCTTGGTGGAGATATGGTCTGTCGGGTTAAATGGGGGACTTTGGGCAGGGGGCCAGAGCATAGAGAATGGTGTACTCACTTTGCCATGGTTAATGATCTGCGCACAGCTGTGGACATTGATGTATGATTCACCAAAATTTCCCCGGTGGATGGTTGGATATTTGTCCTCCGGTGTGGTGCTAACTACTAACTACGAAGTGCTGGCTCTATTTTTCCATCTTTGATCTTTCTACTGGGGGCAGTGGGGAGGGGGTAATGGTAAGTGGCCTGACCATTTTGGCTGGGTTGAGAAGTAGAGACGAAGGGAATTACTATGTCCATAGAGGCTAGGAAAGTTTGAGGCTTGATCAATGCTAGATCAACGCAATTGGATAGTTACGATAATTGGAACTAGCGTTCTGATTTGTAAAGATTAAAAATATTTGAGCGCTAGAAATTGGTGAGACTCAAGAGTCGAGAGTCACTACCGAGGGCCAGATCTCTGCTCTAGCCCGTCCTATCTCTGTTTGTTGTTCCACCAACCAATCGATTTGATGCGCTTAAGAAAAACGTGCGAGCTCAATAATTGCTCCGTTCTTACTACCCCACTTGTCTCGATTAATTCTCATAGAAATTACATTTCCTAGTTCTACAGTGTTGTTAATTTGGTGCATGCTTTTCTTGTGTGCTCCCTTGCTGCCTTGCACGCACAAACCAACCAGCAACATGGGTGTGTGTGCTCTAAGGCGGGGGTGTCAAAGACATGGATTTAAGTGTAATTGACGAGCTTATATTCTTTATTAACCAAATTATTGGAGGATTATACATCAATCTATTCTTATTTATATTATATTTTCCCTGTAAACGATAGAGGTAAGTAAGACCGCCATGTCAAAAGGTCTTACAATTCACTTATTTCTTTCTCTCAGCCACGGGCTAATAACCTATCTTAATTCGCATCTAATATGTTTAGGTGGGCTTTTACTATTTCTAAATTGACCTTAACCTAGAACAAACTAATGGGCCCTGGATCACTTCTTTACGTAAACAACTAACTAAACTAAAGATTTATAAGTATGCCCTTATTTTTATCTCACAATTCTCCTAAAAATTGGAATTACTACCACATTTCATATTTAAGATTTCTATAAATAGACTAATTTTTATTTTATTTTTCGAATTTTAAAATTTTCTCAATTAATGGTTAACCTAGATTCTTAAAGTTTTTATCAGTATTTTAAAAACCTGCTTGGGCCGACCTGGTCCAGTTTAGCATGTCATACCATGCACCTGTACCTGACTTTTAAACCCAGTTTTCATCGAGCCACAATATTTTAAGAATATTTTGGTTTTTAGAGTGATTGTATATATAGAGATATGAGGGGGGTATAAGCTTATTTTACTCAAAACCTGTTAGAGGAGTACATGACACTAAACTAGTAGGCTACATCATATTATTTGATAATGTGAATGAATTTAAATTTATTAATATAGTAGAATAAGATTTAATCGGGTTCAACTCAGTTTTACCCGATTAAATTAAGCGTATTGCATACCATTAAAAAATCCGTCACGGTAACGATTAAGGTTTTAAGAACAATGGTTTTTATTTTTAGTTTTATGTGATTAATTTTTATTTTTTAAATTATTAATTTATATTTAACTGAGTATGACATGATATCATATGTTTTAACCATAGTTTTAAATATAATATTAGTGAATATATCAAAGTTTTAAATAGTACAAGATATAATCGAATTATATTTTAAAATTATAAATATATATTAAAACTATATTTTATCATTATTTTTTTAATAAATAATGATTACAATATTATAATATTTTATAAATAACCAAATTTAATAAAAATTTTATATTAAAAAATTAATATTAATTAAAATAATATAAAATTTTAAACCCTGCTAAAGTTAAAGTGGTATGCACCCGGTACAATCTGTCGGTACATCAAATATTTAAAAGGATAGTTTTAACTTTAAAAAACACACTTGCTTCTGGGTGTGTTCTCGTTTAGTTTTATTTTTATTATTCAAGGCCATCTAGGAGTGTTACACATGGGTAACAAATGAACGGGCTACACATAAATAGTTACTATTTGATATTATAATATTCACCGCGGATCATACTAGTGTATATATGGAACTTATCAGAGGAAACCCTAAGCACGCCGCCCTCTGTCCTCCGCCACCATATTTCTCTTTGGCCGCAGGAGAAGGGGAGTTCTCCATCATCTTCGTTACACATCCTTCTAGGATTGCATTTTTCCCATTTTATGCTCCTTTATCTATTGTTCTTCTCCACCAGTTTTTTTTTTTTTTTGATTTCTTCTGTTTTGAGTGTTTTGCTATCGTTTTTTTCAATTCGTTGTTATGTTTTGCTAAACATCGGAAGAACAAGGCTCTATAACTGAGTCAACAGCAGGTGCCTTTTCTATGGCAACCCGTCTGCCGCTTGGAGCCAATACTTATATGTCCAGTGGAAGATTGCTTGGATCTTAATTGTTTGGTTCATGCCACAATACCTGGGCACATCTTGGTCATGTATTATATGACATTGATTCATTAACTTCTACTATCTATTATTATGTGTTTGGGTTTACAAATCTGGGTCAAACTCTTTCTCGGCTTTTTTTTTTGCCAGTTAAATTAAATGGCCCTATTTCAGACACGGGGGTTTTGTTGTTCCGTAACAAGCCACCTTTTGCCTAGTGCCTATATAGGAGCTGCTACACGATTGTAGGAAGGCTTTTTTGATCTACCCTTTCCTTCAAATTTGAAGCAGCAACAATCTAATCTTGTTCTATTTAATCAATTTTTTCAAGCACTTGGCTTGGTTAGATCCTTGTATTTGTGCCTAAATTTCTTACGAGTATTGGGGGTCTATTGAGCAGTTGTAGACTCGTAAACTGCACTTGTCACAAAAGCAGCAAAAGTATGAAGCAAAATGCTATACATGATGAAACCACATTTATTCTGATAAGCATACAACAAATGCAACTAATGGAATGAACAGGATGACCTTATGTCAAATCAGAAAAACAGAAGGTAATGAACAAAAAATGAACATGGTTGCTTGGAAATATGATTTGATAACATATGGAAGCGCCTATGGAACAGAGCTAGTCTCTGTCTTTTGGAGCTTGGGCTTCGGCTTCATGCAATGAAATGACCGTCTCAAATGCACCTGCAAGAGCAAGCACTTTGTTCTTTCGTTTCTCTGCTAGTTTACTAACCGCGTCTTCAATCACTTCGTTGTAAACCGGAGCGTCCTTCTTCCTCCTAACTGCGGCCTTCCTCGCCACCTCATTCTCTAGCGTGGGTTTCTCCTTCACCGCTTCTTTTTCTGGCTCTGGAACTTCTACTTCATCTTTCGCATTTCCCCTGTTTTCCTCTCCTTCAACATTTGCTCTCTCAACGTTTGATCTGTCTGGTGCTGGTGCTACCTCTTCATAACTTCCCGCCGTGCCCAATATCTTACTTTTCGTCAATGGGCTTCTCTTGTTTGTTTTCCTGTGCAATCTCCACATCAAACATCTCACTGGTTGGACTCTCTTTAGATTCTTGCATCGCATTTCCTGTTTCATGTGTCTCGTCAACCTGCTCCTTATTTGTGTCGTCGTGATTAGTGGTGTTCTGGATGACTTCTCCCACGTCTTTGATTTCTGGGCCTTCCTTTACCTCCTCTGTTGCTTCCCGGGTTGGCTCATGGTCCTCCGACTGGCCTTGGTTTCCCTTCTCGCTTCCTTCGACGTCCATCAAATGGTCTGGTCGGTCTTGCTGATCTGATGTGGGGTGATACATTGTCATTGTCTGGGGTCGTGCTATCCGATGCGGTTAATGCAGCTGGGGCGTTGACGTGAGAAGTGGCTCCTTTCGTAAGAACCCACTGCTTGGTGGGGGTCTGTGGTTTCCCACCTCTGGCATGTTTGGCAGCTGTGTCGGAAGCAGCTTTGGGAGACACGGGGGTGGTAGATCTCTGGTTGGCAGATCGAGATCGGAGGAGAGGTTTCTCCTTGGTGCTTATAGACGATGGTGCTTTCTGAGGGTGCTTGAAAGAGGAAGGGCGCCTTTCCATGGCTGCTCGTGCCGGCCGAGTTGAGACTTCTTGAGCTTTATCTGGTTGCTTCTTCACGTTGTTACGAGCTTCGATCCCGGATGAACTAATTGTGGGCTTCAGATAATTGGGTTTTGACGTCGGGGTGGCGATGGAGGTCTCTCCTTGTGGAGAGCTTGCAATGGAAGACATTGGTCCGATCTTTTTCCCATTAAGAGTTTCATCAACTTGTGGCGCCATTATGAATATATAGCTAGTTTTTGTCACAAATCAACCAAAGAAAATCTGCAACATGAAAAGATCACTAGTATATATATGAGCTATGACAGCAATCTGGATGGGCAGAATGGGGACTCTATACGTACCTGGTAGGTTAGGGAGATTGAAGAGAAGGTTAACAAGATTTGTGGAAGATATAGAACAGTTTTCCTTGGAACATACATGATTAACTGTAACAAAACGAATGGAAGAGGATAGGGGAGAGGGGGAGGGGGGAGCTCAAAGAGAGGCATATATTGGCATCCACGTTGGTGTGGAGGGCGTTGCTCACAATAGCTCCAGAAAGAAACCGGAGCAATTGTAGACCTGGTCAGCCAATATTTGTCTACCAATAATGGGATTTTGTTAGATGATCCGTTCTCTTTGCACAACTAAATATATGCAACCCACCTTATCTGTCGGATAATGTTACCTACACCACCGATTGTTCCTGCTGTTAGTTCACATTAGTGGATATATTTTTACGGGCTTATTCAGTTGCCGGCATCGATTTGGTGTCACGTTACATCTTGAAGCCAAAATCCCAAATCATATGAGAAAACTTGACGTGGTGGATGGTGTTTTTCTTTTTTGATGTTACGTAAAAAATATAAAAGAGAGTTAAATATGAATTTCTTAAGTAATTCCAGTCTGTTTGTATTACAATGGTAATCATCTTTTCCTTCCAACTTTAGAGTTACTAACTAATCACGTTTGCCTCAGATTAAGCTCATCTCGAGCTGATCTTTGAATCGGCTTGGCTCTTTATTAAAAAATATAATTATATAATATTTATTTAGTATTTATGTACCTTTAAAATCATGGTGTAATAGTAATAATAAGTAAAAGTCTTCATATTCAATCCTAACATTTCAATAACCCCGAACAAGCCAGGCTTAACTAAATTTTGTGGCTTACGGACCCAAACCCGAATTGGGCAATATCACCACGAAAGAAAGTGTTTGGCATTGTATTTCTTATTATTAACCTTATTGAAATTAAGTTAGTTTAAAATTTTTTACCCGGTCAAGCACACAATTAAAGAACAAAATTGGCATAACAGCACATTTAAGTAGATTTCTTTTTCAAAATTCTTTTCAACCTCACCCATCACATACCATTTATTTTTCTTCTTCATTTCTTTCTCATCTAAGGTCTTTTTTTAATATAATTCTTTTTAGTGAGCCGAGTTCGATTTGTGTTCGAGCTCGGCTCGAATAGTTTGAAATTCGTTCGATCTCGACTCGAATATTTTTTATATATTCGAGCTTAAATACACTTAAAAAAATAAAGTTGGTGTGATTTAAACATAATTGAGGTTAAGGACTTAATTATCTACCATCTCAACTATTTTACTTTTTTATTATTATATTATATATAAATAATTATAATTAGTTACAATTAAATTTATTACTATATATATATAATATAAAAACTATTTTGAGTCAAACACGATTTTGCTCAAGCTTAGCTCATAGGATTCGAGTTCGAATTGAGTTTCGAACTGAGCCAAACACTAAATGGTCACGAGTTAACTCGCTCAATTACCACCTTGCTTATATATTTAATAAATAAAAATGGGAAACAATATTACTGGCAGAAATTATAATGTCCATGTCAACCATACAAAATACTGCGGGTCGACGCAGGTCTCGCCCACCTTCGCCGTCTCCGGCGGCCTCCGGCGGCTACTCGGGCGAGGTCGGTTCCCTCCTCCTCCTCTTCATCACTCTCCCCTCCCCGGCCATGTCGAACCTCACACGGCTCGCCTTCTCTTCACTTTCCTCCAACAAGCGACCCGGCTTCGCCTGCTCCTCCTCATAATCCGCCGCGGCCGCGCTTGGCAACTCGAGGAAGGGGCCGAGTCCGCCTTTGAAGCAGAAAGCGCCGGCGGAGGCATCGCCGAGCTTGCCTCGGCCGGCCGAGATACCTTGGCAGCGCAAAATCGCGAATTCCGTTCGGTTGATTTGGTTGGTGAGGATGCCCGTGCATTTGGAGGCTGCTCCCGATGGCAACTACTGGGCCGCAACTGTCCTCGTGCTGCAGAAGTCCATTGATTCCCCTCGCGTCAGGTGAGTTGTTGTTTTTTCTAGTGTCAAAGTTACAGACTTTGAATGCGCGTCATGTGTGTTTTTTAAATGGATGTATGTTTGTTTATCAATTGAA
>JAVDBV010066129.1:0-15227 GCA_032619315.1 Piper longum
GCCTCAAGTGGGGCGGCGCTAGGGTTTGGAAGAAGGGGGAAAATGTCGGGGGAGAAGAAAAATAGCTAGGTGGCATTCTTGTAAATATTACTTGACTCGACTCCGTCTCGAGTCAAAATAATTATTTACTGGAAATAAATTCTAAAAAAAATCCAAAAAATCGAAAAAAATCCCATAAAATAAAAAAAAACACATAAAAATCAAAATAACATGCTTTATAACTATCAACCCACCCAAACTGCCCGTAACGCGTCCTAACGAGTTAAACGACCCAAAACTATTTCTACTATCAAACTGCATAAAAATAAAAAAACCTGTACTCCATACTTCTATATATTCTGATAACTCATTCTTTTCTGCTGTATCCATGACGTCATCATTATATACTTGGGTACGCATGACCCCTCATAGCTCATACACGCGACCAGCATCGGCTCGGTATACGTGTTCTGAAACATACTCGACTCGAAAATGACGGTCGAACCGACCGGTTCTAAATATAAAACCCTGACTCGAATCGTGGGTTTTACAAATAGTATCTGTCTACTCCACGCCTCTCTGGGTGCAGTGCAAAGAAGCTCAAGACATAGAGGTGTTAGAATCCTTTAAGAATGGAACAACCTTCTCGCTAATTCAGATGATCCTACTAATGACATACTCACAGTCAAATTCACAAACTCTCGGTTTATTGAAAACTCAATAAAAACTATATATTGGGGGAATGAAATCATATAAGTAGGTCCGAAGGCAACGTGAGGTGGAGTAAAGTTTGAAAATAACACAAGAGACCTTATCCTCGAAGAATATTAATAACGAAAGTAAAATACATTTAAATGACACATAATAAGTGGGGTCTGATAATATAACCACTTAACACATCTTATGATCTAGGAATCAAATCCACAATAGAATAAATGATAAATTTGAGAAGAGTCTTACCGAACCTATGGTCCAATCTCCAAGCGTATTGTCATAGGAAGCTCGGACTTCAGAATCTACATCAATATATGATGCAATGTGTGCATACATAAATGATAACATCACAAACAATAGTCAATGCAAATGAAATAAATGAACAACGTGTGATACGTAAAACGAGGCACACACTAGCAATAAACAAATAAATAAATAAAATAATCCAAATAAATAAAAGAACAATGGTAAAAATAATAATGGACGAGTAACAACAAGAAAAGAATAAATAATAAATAACAATAATATAAATGGCACTAAATAAATATACAATTAAACGTGAGTGAATAGTAGTGCATGCACGAGTAAATAACAGATAATTAAATAAATAAATACATAAATAATAAAAAATAATTAGATAAATGAATAAATAATTAATTAATAAAAATTGATCATGAAGAATAGCAATATAAACTCCTAATATATGAATATATGACTAAACAAAAATAAATAATGCATGAGTGAACAAATAAAAAATAAAAAATAAAAAATTAATTAAGATAAATATAAACAAGAACAATGTTAATATATAAATAAATCATCAACAATATTGAATAATCATATAATCATGTATCATACACAACAAACACATAAATAACAAGAAATACATCAATAACAAATAATAAATGCATAAGTAACAAATAATAAATAAATAAATAAAACACTTGTAATATCAAAATGTGCCAAATAATATGAATATATATTTAAACTAATATAGGTAGCCTAGAATTATAAAAAATGGATGAAAAACAGACGAAAATGGGAACAAGGGTAAAAAATGGGCTAAAACAAGTCTACCGAGTCAACTGGGTGAGTTGAATCAACTCGAGCCAAGCCTTCTCGATAAGTCAATTGACTGGGCTGGGTTGGGAGGGACTAAGTGGACATAGATGCAGACATGCGGATACAAGCACGGGTTGGTAGACAAGTAAACAGGCTCGGGCTAGGCAAATGTGATCGCGAGCAGGCAGACACAAGAATGGTAAACAGGCACCAAAGGGACCGATGGTGCATGTCGCCAAAAATCGCCAATGGTGGAGAGACTGAGTCACCGCAGGTTAGGATTGATGGGGGGTGATGCGAATGTGGTGACTGGTGGTCGCCGATAGAGCTCGATTGCTATGTTGACCCAAAAATGGTTGTCAAGGGACAAAAATCGACGATGGGAAAGTGGGAGTCGCCGGTAGCAATTGCGGTCACAACAGAGATTGGGGCTCGATTTAAAAGTTCGGACATGGAGAGGGGAGTCAATTTGGGTGATTAGCTTGGTCGGAGGGAACTCGCTGCTGCCAAAAAAATGTTCGAAAGCATGGTGGTGGAAGTCTAGAGATCATAACAGCTCTACCGGCAGCTACTACTGTGGCGCCGACGGTTATGACGGGAATGGGTTGATAGCTAGCTATGTGGCAATTACAGTGGTGTTGGTCTGGTAGCCGGAGGCGAGTCGGAGACTCGCTGGTGGCAGCCCAAAGTGGCAGCAACGATAATTGTGAAATTCCTCCAAAAAAGGTAGGGAAAATTCCTGCAAAATGGGTAAAAGGTTAAGGCTGACATTGTTGAACTAGATCAGGCCATGTGGTCCAATCATGGTGCCCGACAACTCATGGGCCCAATGTGGTCCACCTAAGGTATCTATATAAAGCCGATAAAAGTCAAAATTGACTTGAAGTCTAACTAAGACTTTACATATAGATATCAAGGCAAGAAAGCTAAATAGACCTCGAAACCCTGAAGTCAATTTGATGAAAAACTAAGACTCAAATCAAACTAAGCCCACATGGGTAGTCCAGTAGTACGAAATCCCTAAGATGCAAGTAAAAAAGATATCTTGAAAAGTATAAATAGATACTAAATGCTACAAGATTCTATATCTAGCATAAAAGCCTCGGCTAACACAAGCAAAAAATTTACATACATCGAGTATATGCTGCTAACTCAAGCTCTGTTGTAACATAACTGAAGTTATTATTTATATATCGAGCATACTCAACCTCCTTAACATGTTTATACGGCCATTTGAGTTTCATACTCATGATCTGAAAGTTGAACTTACTCGAATCGACTTAAGATTGACCTAAACCGAACAAAGTAAAAAGCGGGTAAAACCCTAACCTAAAGCTGGGATTTTGCAAGATCAAATTAATTCACCATAAAAAATTCTTTTGTACAATAAAAGTAACCTCTTATTCATAGGCTTCTACTAATAAAACCCTAATAAAAATATTTTCAAAATACCCTAAAAATAAATTACCTAAATTACATATATATCATTAAAATAATAAAAGAGATAAAACTCCTAAATAATAAATATTACACTACTGGAAGTCCTGTACCATAAACATTATATAGTACATCTAAATAAATAAACATACACTAATTTTTTTCATGTTGTCGACAAAAGTTGTATCAAACTAACAAAATAACCCTGATAATCTTCATGTTCTTAAATTGCTTCTCTATTATAGAAACATAAAACTAACAAAATAATGATGGGAGCTTTCTTCATATCATATCACCGATCAAATCTTAATTGGTACCCTCTAAGAATCACAATAATTAGCTTAATATGATAAAAAATGTTTACATGATAATTAGAAAAAATATTAAAATTGATTATATAAATTATCCAATATTGTACTTAGGGGTGAGCATATAATTTTGATTAATTAATTAAATAAAACAATTATTTACTAATTTATAATACTATTTGGTTACTGAACCAAAATATTTTATTTTAATTTCGGTCGTAAATTCTGGCCACCAAATACCTAAACGGTATTTATTTTAATCGGTACTGCACCGACCAAATAATCACCCCTATATGTATTGTTAATGTATTTTTGTTTATTATGTCCGTAGTGCCTTGTTATCTTTCCACCAACCCTTGACGAGTTTAGGGTTTTAGAGTCTAATTTGTTGACTAATAGATGTTATATATTTGATTTAGTCTTAATGTTGTTGACTTCATGGGACGATATATTAATTAGTTGACATTTTTTATATTCAAAAGTCACAAACATCTTTTCATGTCATAAAAAAATTTCTAATGGTTAGTAGGAATTTGTACAACATGTACTATTTATGATGGCATAATTCTTTTTAATTCATTTTAATTTAAAATGTATAACATAGGGGGCATCAATTATTTAAAGCTAGTTTGAACCATTGAAAACCAATCAAAAGAAGTTACAAGGTTTTATTCTTTAGTTGAGCTTAATTGAGTTTCCTTTTTGTGAATTTACCTTAGTTCGAAAACTTGAGATTTGGACTTGACCCTAAATTAAGAAATGAAGTTAATTCAGCTCTTTTGGAGTCATTAATAAATGTTTTTTTTTTCAATACAGCACATATTGTGTGAACATTATATATATTTCTCCCTTTAGTTAAGATTTAGAATTGACAAATATACAATTGATGTTACTTTAAATCATTGATTTAAATAACTAAATTAAAAAATAGTTACAATTTAATAGCATTTAATTTTGGACATGGAAGTCGATTGGACTCAATCACGTAGATTAATCTTATATAATCACCCATGAGAGAGTTTGACGCGGGAAGTAATAATTTAAATGAGTTGATTGAAAGAGCCTTTTAAGTGGAATTAAAGTTTTAAAAGTACGAACTTCGTTATATTCTTTTCATTTGAATTATTAACTTATTTTCGTCAAACTTAATATAACTGTACATTATCGTTCTAATAATGTACATAGTTTTCAAATTGTTTTTTGACTTCAAGATTCCTTGGATCGACTCCACTCCCCAACTTCCTGAGTAATAGATTTTATGATTAGTTCACCGAGTCAAATAATAAAAGTTTTTAGAATTTTTAGTTTTTTCATTTTAATTTATTGAATACTTTTTAAAAAAATATAAATCATAAAATTATCAATTTCACTTATTGAAAAAATAATATAAATTGATGCCCGAGTTGGTATGGATCCACTCCATCACCCATGTTATGCCGAGTAGAGTTCAAATCCCTAATTTTTAAATTATGGTTATGCGATGGATCCGAAATCTAATTAATCTCGGTCATCACAAAAAACCGATGAGATAATGGATGATATATACACCTTAATATTTACAAAAGAATGTCTTTGATAATTGGCTGGCTTAATTAATGTACACAACATTAGTGTTGAGAATAGAGCTTAATTTGCGTCATTAAGTACAGGCCGTGCTAGATGCTACTATAATTATGATACCCTAATTGTGAGTCAAAATTGGCAGCTATGAAATCTTTGACGTTTGAATCTTTGTTTAGCTCAGATTAATGTAAGACTAAACCTGATTAGATCAAGTTTGGAAATAATTTGACTCGTTGTTTATTATTTCTTTAACAGAAATCTAATCAGCATGCTGGCCCTTGATTAGGTTAAAATATAATTTTGCTTTTTATCATAAAGGGTTTAATAAAATCAAATTAATTTTTTTTTGTTATTTTTTAAAAACAATATTTGCAATTTGTTAGAACTAGAAGGATGCACTCCCAGCTAATTATAAAATATCTGATATATATATATATATATATATATATATATGTATATATTTGACCTGATCCGATTTTTAAAAAATAATATATACTTCAAACTAACATAAATTTATACATATAATGTTAAAAAAGGTTGTTCTTGATATTAAATATATAATTTTATAAAATATTTTCTAGTTCTTACTAGAAAAACAATATATAAACTTGGTTGAAACTTGGTATAGTTAATTTTTTATACGTATTATTATATCCATTATAGTATTTATAACCTTTGAAAATCCTTGTCATAAAAAAAAAAATCTTAAACATGGTTGACTAAGCCACCGTCCTCTTGTTGGTTAAGCAACATCAACATTACACAAAAGATGCCAGTACGGAGAACAGATAGTAAACAGCACTGTGACAAGCCGTCAGATTAGAATACAACTGATTCAAACATCAAGAAATAACAGTATTTGTTGAGGTTTAGGGCTCTTCTAAGATGTGTCAAACAATGAATTAAAAACTCTAATGATGACCATTTGCTTGACAACGTAATCAGCTGCAGCTTGACAATATGGTTTTTGCAAAATAAAAAAAAAAAGTGCGATCGACTAGGTCTGGACGGATAACATTCACAATGCCATTTTCATTGCACCGATATTGTACAGACATAGGCTATATGATCAGTTTAAATACTCACATTGTTTTGAATTAGGTGCAGTTGCGTTGGTGTTGCACTCTAAGAAATCAAAACATACGGATGGTAATCAGATTGATCATCAAGTCCAATGGCGACCTTAGGCAAATGCCATATCTTCATCATTCTCAAGCATTGCCGTATCAACAAGCACCTATAAATTACAAATTGGCAAGTCTCAGGGTATCACATAATCAAAGTACAGATTATAAAATAGCATGACATATCCACCATTCGAGGATTGACCCATCGTCAAGAATCACAGTAGCTTTTTTACTGAGCTTAGCAGGCTGTGGTCTTGCCGACTAAATTTGGTTTTGCAATGATAGGTTCGTAATACTCAAAAGAAGTATGAAAAAAGAATAGAATACCTGTAGTTCTTGCTCGTAACTCTTAAGTCTTTCAGAGCAGTCTCTTACTTGCATGTAGGATCTTTGTAACTGGCAGATCAGGATAAATAAATACAGTATCATTAATCTTCAGCTAGTAATTGTCAAAATAAGCCAATTGCCAAAAGTGTTAAGAAATGATAGATATCGACTTAAAGTCTTTGCAACATTGCCTAAAGCCCAAGCTATAAGGAATATTATACAACCTTGGTCAAGTGTGTTTTCCTCTGAGAAGCAATTTTCTTCGAAGCAGCCAGAGTGTTCTCCAATTTCTGAAATTGCATAAACATAAAGTGACAAGAAATTAGAATACACGAACAATTGGGATAATCTCCACAGGATTTTAAACTACAGCGAATGAAGGACCGAGCTTCACATGGCAGATAAAGTGGTATGCCAGCACTTAAGACTACCAGCAGTTGGTGTAGCTAAATCTATGGCAGAAAATGAAGACCAAAATATAGTATATAATGTCACTTTCGTGTTAACCAAAGACGCAAAAGGAAAAGAAAAACTACAAGTAATTGGAAATTTGATTGACCTAAGAAACTTAATGCACAATGGTCTACTTCATTCATAGCATATAAAGTTCATTTGGAATCCTTCCTAAATACTAGCAGAAAAAGTCTAAAAGAAGCAATTGCCCTGAAATTTAGTTCTGAATATAAGAAGTAAATCCTAGACAAACAAGGATGCCACCAAACTAAGCCACTCAAGTGAAGACACTCTAAAAAGCATGATCCAGCACTAGTTTCTACCCCAAGTACATGCCAGCGCAACCCAAACTCATGCTGTGGGTCAAAGGTTCACATCACTGCATGATTCATTTCCAGAAATTATTGTACATACATTCACTTCATAATGTCTTTCAAGGAAAGCCAACAGTGACAAAATATTGTAGCTGGGCAGCTAAAATTTGATTTCACTGTGAACTCTGCAAGTCTTGGCTCAGTTTTCATGAAAGCCATGCCTACGGCAAGTGGAAGCTCCATTGAAACTGGGTAGTCAGCAGGTAAGAAATAAAAAAGCATAGCAAATAACCTGAGCCGTTTTCTGCAGCTCTGAAACATACTGATCCTTTTCTTTAAGCTTACGTTCAATCTCGACAATCTAGAAAAGAATCATCATCTGAGTGCTTCAACAAGCAGAAAATTTTAAATAAACAATGACAATCAACACTGTGCACAGCCAGATAAAAAAAAAATAATATGAAGCACATATGTTCTGTCATTCACAAGTGAGAGAAATGCAGTTTCGATTTCCCCAAAAGATTCAGAACACAGGAAAATAAATCAAGGAAAGAAAAATGTTGACATAAGAATATTAAGAGCAGAATTATTGACAAGTGAATCTTCCATAATTTCTGCAAACTATATTATTTAACCACTAAGAAGACATTTTATTCTACAAACAAACCAAGTAACACAAACAACGATGGCAAATGTGTTGTGAAACTCATTTAAGCAGAGTCGTAATTTGTAGTTGCATGAAGTTTCCAATCATAAATTGTCAAGTATATAAATTTGTTCATAAATTATGCAAATTTATGCTTTCCATGCATAAGCCATTGGAGTTTCTTTATTACCAGACTGGCAATGGAAGACAACTATATTGACATTTCTCTATTAACGTTCATTTCATGAAGACTCTCCAATGATTAAAAAGCTATTTGGGGATGATCTTAAACAATTAAGTTTCATCGTATTATCCCCTTTATGAAGGATTGTCATAGAAAGGGCCACAGACGTCCAATGCAAAGATTTGCCACCCTTATCTACATTGTCTTTTGTTATCAGTTTAAATGTGCAAGCAATCAATCAATTTCACGAATCCATTCAACTGATGATAAACAAAATCTAGACTCAAATGATGGCAATATAGACATGATTACAAATTAAAATATGCATGTGACAGCTATCTATGAGATCGTAACTCATATCTACCAGAATCAAATGGTTACAATATAAGATTATAAATCACCTCTACCCTCAATGTATGAATCTTGAATTTCATTTATTACAGTACAAAAAAATTGAATCTACCCTCTATTACACATTTTAAGCTTCTTGCTTAATAGATCAAACTATTTGGACCTTAAATACTTTTGTGACATTAAGTTGGAAAAACTTGATATCTATGATGCAAAATGACAAAAGTTGAGACAAACAAATGAATTTCTACTTTCTACATGTAGAAAGCAAAAACATATTTCAGCTATATGTCTGGCATTCATTAGTCTAAATTTCAAAAGACACAAAGTTTTGCACAAGTTAAAAAGCCTTCCCTACATGCCAGAATAGCTTGATGCATGCACACAATAGTCAGATAAGAAAAGGAAGATTGCAATTCAAAGTAACCTGTGAGATAATTATGAAGCCAAGATAAAGCAAGCTCAGGAGACAGACCTCATTTTGAAGATCATCACGCCTCTGGATTAATGTGTCCAACTGTTCTTTCCCCTAAGTAAAAAGGGATACGAAGAACAACATTCACGCAGCTGTATTTTTCTTTTTTAACGAAAAAAACTTATTTAGCTTAGGACAAAGTTGAATTCCATATGGTCTTACCAGAGTGCGGTTGTCACCACTAGGACTAGATGAGTAGTCTCTACTTCGGCTGTCAGTGGCTTGAGAGCTGCGTCTAAACGCCAAATGTTTAATAAGAAAAGGGTATTTTGGACCAGTGATATATGTAATCATTTAAAAGTTAGTATAACAAATAGATATGCATTCAAAAAACAATAACAACAAAATCCTTTTAACTACAACAGCATGCGAAGATTTGGTAACCAGGCTTCATGAGAACTATATTACTAAAGCAGTAAGAGGTCACAAACAAAAAGTCCAGATGCTTCCACATTCTGCCTAGCTAATATTATCCTGAATTTAGTATATGGGATGGGATGAAATGTACGAAGACTGAACAGCTATAACCACGATGCTAAGTAAGAAGATGCGACTCAGTAAACGGTATAATATAAAGAGTTGACCCACATGCCCTTCCCTTTGATTAGTCTTTCTCCCCAATCATTGCCTTCACAATCATGAGCATCTAATGCATTAAAAACAAACAGAAATTTAATAAGTGTGAAATTGGCGAACAACTGTAAATTTGAATAAAACTACATTAATGTTTTAAGAGGCCATTGTTTACGGAGATTCATTTGTCTCAGGCCATATATGTGGATGTTCAGTTGCTTTACATTATATAACTCCAGTGATAGCATTCAGTAGTATGCCCCTTGCATTTTGGTACTATTGATAATTCTCTTATTTTTCCAGGCCCTATGCTGGCAACTTCCCAAATCGTCTGCGTCAGGAGCATTTTATGGTATCTTCTGAAGTATGTTGTACATTTTTCTTAATAGGTTTTTGATTAGATATTAACGTAAAAATATTCCTCATGCTACCATCATCCTCTGCAGCGTATCCTAGAAAGAAAGAGGGTAGCCAATGAAAAAGAGGACAAACTTTCATTATACTTTTTCTTCTTCGTAAAGTTGGGTCAGGGACAGAATTCACTTCATAAATCTATCCCTTTGTTTCCATATTTCTAGGTAATCAGTTTGAATATGTATTATGGTTACACACTATTATTGTTGTAAATCCCATCAAGCCAGCCACAACTTTAAAAGAGTACGAGTAAATAATGATGATGAAAATGATAATTAAATAACAAACAAGAAAAGAAAAGAAACATGCATTGCTTAATGTACTGCACTGTTCCCCATCAGCAAACAATTTTACATCCAGAAGCACTAAAAAAGTATAAAATTGTTGATTTTATAAAGGATGAAGTAAATGAATATTTGCGTGCAAATGAAATTATCAAACACAATCAGCTTACCCATTTTGGTTAGCAGATTCCAGCTTCTTATCCTTATCCCAGCTCTTATCATGATCTGCAATTCTCTGCAAATTCTTATCTTGATCGCCATCATGACTTTGGTCTCTATCCATGCTGCGATCGTGGTCTTCCTGGTGGTCTTGATCCAAAAACTGCTCCTTTAAATTCTTATCACTGTGGCCACGCTCATAATCTCCCTCACGATCTTGAGACCGGTCATTGCTTCGGTCACGATATTGGTATCTATCACGATGCTGGTTTCTCTCTCTACCCCTTCCCCTCGGCCAATCAAAATCCCTTTTAAAGTCTCGACGGAAGTTTTCACGATTTGGCCTTCCACCTCTTGTATTTACCTCATTTACTCTGACAACTCTCCCGCCAATGGTCTAAATCAAAGAACACAAGGTACTGTGGGTATTATGAAAGTAAGACAAACATACCAAGTCCCTTCCAGCCGAGGACCAAAAAAAAAAGCAGAGAATAAACAGTAAGCATCTTTGACGGGCCAAAGAGAGGAGGCATACCCTTCCATTCATATCACTGATTGCATCGACAGCAGACCTAGGGTTGGTATAGGTGACAAAACCATAGCATTTTCCCCCAACCTCACGATCATTGATTATCTAAAGACAGATAGAAAGAATTATTTTTTTTGAAAAATAAAATAATTGAACAAATTAAGACACCAGGAATTGAAATTTCAAGCACCATATAATTGAACAAATTAAGACCTAGGGTTGCTCATGCACTCGTGAAATTGCAAGAACCATACGAAAATGATAGCAAAAATTGCTTTGTTTTTCAAGTTCATGTATGTGGATACTGAGACGTGCAGATACCAGGAATTGAATTGAATGTCTCCACAGCAGTAATTTTTTTTAATAAATAAATAAACGGTCTACACCAATCAGGCATTAGAGGTCGACCAAACTACAAGTGTGCCTTGAAACCAAAAAAAAAAAAAGAAGAAAGAAGAAGCAGAACGAACATGAAAACACTAATGAACTAACTATTACAGCAAATTCACCTCTAAGTTTTCTATAACTACACCCCAATGGTCCAGTACTAGGGTTAACTTGAAACCAAAAAAAAAAAGTAAGCCAAAAACACTAATGAACTAACTATTACAGCAAATCCACCTCTAATTTTTCTATAACTACACTCCCAATGGTCCAGCATCAGGGTTAACTTGAAACCAACAAAATAAATAAGCCAGCAGGTGAGCACATTAGGGAACAACTGGATCAAAAAATAAAATAACATAAGCCTCCCCAATACACATCACATCTAACTTGAACAACAGAGTGGCTGTGACATTCACTCAACCAACTAAACAGGCATCATGAAACGAGACTGAATCAGCGAATGCAGGTGCTGCAACAAGACCAAAAAAAAAAAAAAAAGCACCTAACATTTGGTAATAATGAAAACAATAACTAGTATTGAAAGAGGAGGATGGATGATAACAAAAGACGACCTTGATGGCGAGGATGTGGCCGTAGAGGTCGAAGACCTTGCGGAGGGTGTCCTCGGTGCAGTCGTAAGGGAGGCCGCCGACGTAGATGGAGTTGTCGTCGTCCAGCGTCATCCCCCCCGCCTCTTCTTCCCCAGCTCCCAACACCCCTTACCAGCCCTGGGGTTTGTTTGCAAGGCGCCTGTCCTGCTGCTCATGAATGTACCGGTATTGTATTGCGTGCGCTCCCCGCGTTCGCACATGCGGATGCATCCGATGCTGGCCGTTGATGATCGGATAATCAACTGCTCTTATTGCGTGCCGTCCCAGTACGCGTACATTGTGAGCCTACGCAATAGCTAGTCCAATAAATAAATGGCCCGGTTGTATTAATAAATAAATAAATATACGGCGTGGACGTTACAAACCTAATAAGTGGGAGAAAAGTTGAGACCGTGATAAATTATAAGTGGTAAACTCCTCAAGTGTGTACCGGTGATTTTGGATAGCTAGTTATTATTAAAACGTGAGACTATAAAATTATCTTACATTGTAAATTAATTTTTTATTTGGGCGGAACTCACCATAAAGATTATTAAATTTATTTATTTATTATTATTCGTCACTTGTTGCTAAGTGCGCACCATTGTATAATCTTAATTATATATTATTTTTATATTTTATTATTTTCAAATTAATTAAATTTTAATGTAAATTTAAATTATTTTAAATAGTAATTACAAAACCCAGTTTCTGGTTAGGGCTTTACTACTTGTAGTTTTGTACGATTCAAACCAATCCTAAATAGTCGTTTGAGTATATTATGGTGGCCGATTATGCTTTAGTTAGGTTATACTAGAGTGTGAGTTGTTAGTGTATACACGAAATATACAAATAATTTTTATGGGTTAGCCAAAGTTTTAAGCCAATATTTAAGCCGTTGCAGCGTTTAGTATACGTTTGAGGTTTTTATGTATCTCATTTACATACATCATAGAGATTTCAGATTATCCGATTGTACCCTTGTGGGTCTAACTTGATTGAGTCGTATGTTTCCACCATATTAAATTGAGGGTTTGAGGCTTATTTAACCTTTTTGCCTCGATTCCCGTATATAGAGTAACTTTTAGGACCCGAGTCAGTTTAAACTTTGGATGATCTCAATCCTAGCTTTCCATCCATGTACATACATATACCCATAAGTGGGCTTCACTAGGCCACGGTTTGTCAGACATTTAAATTGTGCCGCGTGGCAATATTTAAGCCATTAATGTGAGCCTTAGCATTCTCCCTTTGATTTTCATTGATTTTCTCACATCTTCAGAGTTTTTGCCCATAGCGCCACTATCACTTTAGCTCGCCGCCGGCAAGTCACCGGTTCGTCCTCGGCCACAGGACCAATATCCTAGGACCACCTCACAACAGGCTTTCCATCCATACCCAACACAGGCACCGATGCAGCCACAATCGCCACCTGTGATGAAGTTTTTGCAATCGGTTTCCATCGCTGCCACCACCCGTTCGAGCTGTTTTCTAGTGACGAGCGTAGCCCGCCCTGTCAGACGTGGTTGCCTACATTCGCATATGCCAGATAGAGTCTTGTTCACCAATTTGTGTCCGCCTGCATTCTTGAGCCTGTGTCCACGCCCAGTTACCCGACCCAACACTGTTGCTTAACTCAGCTGAGTCGATTCACCTTGGTTGACTTGGTTTGCCATTTTTAGCTCGATTTCGGTTGTTTTTGGACCATTTTTTGTAATTTAAGCCCCTACATTAGTTTAAATTCATATTCATCTTGTCTAGCATATTTTTATGTTACGAGTGTTTATTTATTTATTTATTTATTTATTATTGTTTATTTCTCTTTATTTCTATGTTTGTTATATACGATGGATGCTTATGTGATTGTTTGTTATTATTATTGATATTTTTACTTTTTAATATTAATCTTATTCATGTTTACTAAACTTTATTTAATTATTTAATTATTTATCTATTTGTAGTTGTGTGTATGTTATTATTTATTTATATTTAATTACAAATTCCATGTTGGACGATTATGATATTATTATTATTCATGACTAACTAAAATTAACTAAATGTTTATTTAATTATTAAATGATTATGTATTTTTTATTTAATTATTTACATGTTTACTAACAAGAGTATATGCGACATTTACTCATGTTTAGTCGTGTATTTATATAGTATATGATATTATTATTTTATGATTAGAGTATTGATTATTTTTATATATTTATTATTTATATATTTATTCATGAATATATTTATTTATTATTTATTATTTATTATTAGTTATTTCCGTAAAACCCGCGACTCGAGCCAGGGTTTTATAGTCGTTAGCTGGTCGGTTCAACCGATGTTCGAGTCGGTTTAGCTTTCAGAGCACGTGCACGGGGCCGAGGCTGACCATGTGCACATGTTATAAGGTGTCAATGGATATGTTAGATACGCATCAGATACCAGATAAACATGAATAAAGTTTAATCGATGATAGCGTCAGATACGCATCAGCATACTGAGTTATCAATGGATATGAGAGTATACAGTTGATGGATGGTTTTTTTTTCCATTTTGTGACCGTAGAATTAGTTTAGGCCGAATAACGCATTAGAACGCGTATATCGTATTCGGGTGGGCTATTAGTTCTAGTGCATGTTATTTGTGTGCCGTGGTGTTGTGTTATTTTATAGGATTTTTTCGGAATTTTTTAGATTTTTCTAGGATTTATTACGAGTTAGTTAGTATTCTCGACTCGAGTTAATGTCGAGTTAAGTTTAAATTACAAGTTTTCCACTCTTATATTTTTCATCACCCTCCCCAAACCCCATACGCTTCAATCCACACCCACTCCCAAAACCTAGCCGCCGCACCTTGAGGTCGCCGTCGCCGCTGAGCGCCGCCCCGGCCTCCGATCGTCGCCGCCCAGCCCGCCTGTGCCGTCGCTGTGCTGCCCCGGCCAAGCCCAACCTCCTCCCAGCCGCCGCGATGCCGGAAATCGCCCCCGACTTCACCACTGTCCCGACCCGATCCCGCCTCCGTCTTCGCCGGACTGTCGCCACCGTGACGTCAAAGCCCTTCCCCTCAACCTCCCAGACACTTCCCCCTTACCTAGGGCCACCGTCGAGGCCGGCCGTGAGTTCGATCGGAGCGACCGACCGCCCCGACCGAACTCGACGCCGCCGCGGTCGCACTCGTCGTCACCACCAGTGGGTCAAGCTCACCGAAACGGTGCTGACCCTTACCCCCGATTGCCCAGCCGGAGCAGTCGCCGAAAAATTGCTCGAAAAGTCGTCGGAACTGTCGGAAAATTTCCGAACTTGCCGGAAAAATTGGACTCGCTGGAAATCATCTGACCTTCCACCGAATCCT
>JAVDBV010066232.1:0-16574 GCA_032619315.1 Piper longum
GGCAATTCTTGAAGTTTTATAAGTTTTCGTGGGTAATAGAATACCCACTTGCCAGTTTCTATTAGTTATTTTTCGGACCAGTAACATTCGTTACTGACGGTTTTCTTATAATATATGTAGGTCTCGTAAATCCTGTATCGACTTCGGTGGAAGGACAGATAAATGCTACACACTTGAGCTCAACATAAGATTTTCTTTCTTGCATTTATTTATATTTGATGTATTTTGATGTTTATTTGACAATGTCTTCCATTCTCATGACACCAAGAGGGTTATTTCGATCTATTTTATGGATCGAGTCTCACTGACTAATAATATTAAACATATCTCGACTCGATCGTAACATTTCTGATCCGGTTCTTAAGTGAACTGAAATTGGGGTGTTACAGCCGTATGAGCATGTTATAGTGGCTGATTATGCTAAACATGCAGATAATAAGATTACGAGTTATCAGTGTATACTGAGGTATACAGATTTATTTGTATGTGTTAGACAAGATTTTAGGCCTAGATTTAGGTCGTTACAGCGTTTAGTATCCGTTTCAGGACTCGAGTCAGTTTCGAATTTGGACGGTCCCGATCAGAACTTTCCATCCATATCTATAATGAATATACCCATAGGTGGGTCCCACTAGGTCACGAGTTGTTGGATGACCAGATCATGCCACATGGCAAGATCTCAGCCGTCCACTCATCTTTATCTTTACCCATTGATTTCCAGAGTTTCATGATTTTGAAATTTTCCACCCTTACGCCACCACCACTTCGGCTTGCCTCTGGTGAGCCTCTGCCTCGCCCCTGGCCACAGGATTTGTACGACCGTGACCACCTCACGGCCGGCTATCCGCCCGTACTCACGATCGCCATCGGTTCCACAGTTATCACCGTTGGTGATGACATTTTCTCGGACGATTTTTAGCCACCGTCGCCACCCTTTCTTGCTGTTTTCTGGCGCTGGCGAGCCACCACCGGCCGATCCGACCACCCACGCAGCTACCCCTCACCCAAATCTACAATTTGAGACAGACATCGACCTTTACCATGGCTGAGATTGCCGCCGGTGACGTCGCAACACATGGCGGCGATGCCGCCCCTTTCCGGCCATTTTCTAGCCGACCAACGCCCGGACTTGACCGGTCATCACCACCATCACCCTCGTCGTCGTCCGCTCTGCCAATCCCGACCAGCGGCCACCCCAGCCGCGCCAAAGTGGCCGTTCTTCTGCGACAGACACCGCCGCCCGTGTCGGCCAGTTTACCCAATTCGCGGTCCTCTTGCCCGCAACCATGTCTGCCAGGCTGTGACCGCATCTGCCTAGTCATGCCCAAGTCCGCCAGCCCATATCCATGTCCATATTCATGTCCATAAGCCTACCCAACCCAGCCCATTTCCAGTTAACCCAGATCGGGTTGGTTCAACCCATTAGGTTCGGTCTGGTTCACCTTGGTTTTGTCCAGTTCAATCCATTTTTTGCCATTTCTCGACCGTTTTCGGTAATTAGAAAGCCCTTATATTAGTTTACATACATATTCACATGATTTAGCATAATTTAATGTTATGATGAATTTTCTTTAATTATTATTTTATTTAATTAATTAATTATTTTTTATTTATTTATTTTTATTTATATGTTTATCATATACGATGAATGTTTACATAATTATTTGTTCTTATTAATATTATATTTAGTTATGAATATCAGTCTTATATGGTTACTAAATCTTAATTATTAATTAATTAATTTATTTATGTATTTATTTATTTATTTATTCGTTATGTGTATGTTATTATTTATTTGTATTTAATTATGTATTCTTGTGTTTTATTTGTTTATTTATTTATGGAATTAATATTTAATTATTAATTAATTAATTGATTATTTATATGCTTACTAATACAAGTATACATAATAATTATTCGTGTTTGCCTTTGTACTTAATATAATATAATTATATTATTTTTTTATAATTAATGTATCATTTATGTTCATGATTATGTGTTTATTATTTATCTAATTATGATTGAGTGTAGTTTCTTGTATATTTATTATTTATTATTTAGTATTACTATGTGTCGATTTGTGTGCCAAGTGCTTAATTACAAGTTTTTTAGTATTGTTTCATTTCTTAAGACGTAATGATTATATGAGCACACACCACGAGCATGCATAATATAAAGACATTAGTTTTTACTTAACATACTTAGCAGTAGGTGCCGATGTAGGCTTCAGAATCTGAGCTCACCGTAGATGTGCAATTACGCTTAGAGCTTGGACCACAGATCCATAGCACTCTCTCCCTCTTTGTTTGACTCCTTGTGCATAGAGTTTGATCGTATTTTATACGTAGGACGACATCGGCGGAGGTTTATCGGATCCCTTTGATGTCGGATCATTTAGCCGTATTTTATACGTAAGTTTAATAAAACTACAAGGATGAGATTTCTTGTTGGTTTTCGAACTTTAGCTCCAGAAATTTATTGTACAAGCCTCATCCCTAAGCCTATTATATAAGTACGCGTTATTTTACGGATTTCTTGAAGAAGAGAATGAGTGGTACGGAGATATTTATGGACCGTGCTAGTACTCCTTCAAACCATGAGGTAGTGCGGGGTGTATAATGATGCAGCGCATTTCCAGAATATGTGGCACTAACTTAATCGTTCCTTTACCACTCGAGTATAGTGGGTGATATGGAAGGTGTGAGGGTGTAAGCACTGTATGCATGTATGTATGATTATGATTATGAGCCGTGCATGCAAGCTGACATTTGTTAAGTATATTTGCTTACTGCCCGATGTGAGGCATTCTTGAAGTTTTATAAGTTTTTGTGCGTAATGGAATACCCATTTTCCAGTTTCTTCTAGTTATTTTTCGAACTAGTAACATTCGTTACTGACGGTTTTTATATAATATATGTAGGTCATGCAAATCCTGAGTAGACTTTGGTGGGAGGAAAGATAAACGCTACACACACTTGAGCTCAACCTAATATTTACTTTCTTGCATTTATTTAATTGGATGTATTTAGACGTTTACTTCGCAATGTCTTCCATTCTCATGATACTAAGAGGGTTGTTTCGATCTGTTTTATTGATCGAGTCTCACTGACGGATAATATTAAACATGACTCGACTCGATCGCAACATTTCTGATTTGTTTCTTTAGTGAACTGAAATCGGGGTGTTACAGCGGCGGGTTGCGTTGGGAACGGGAGGGCCCAGCGAGGAAGGGGGTGACAGGACAGGGTAGAGGGCGTTGGCACGACAGGTAGAGGCGGCAGTGGTGGCAGGGGTGAAGGAGTGGCAGAGCGTCGAGGAGAGAGAATCGGGGAAAAGAAATAGCAGTGGTATTCTTCTAATTAAAAGTTTACTCGGCTCTGACTCGAGTAAAAAATAATAACTAAATCTAAATAATTCAAAAAAATATTAAAAATATATAAAAATATATCATAACATCAAAATGACATTTTTATAATTAATAACATATCGATTTTAACCGATTTAAGTGAACTGATTCTTATCTTATTTTTCATTAATCAGTCCAATTTGATGACTCCTTCCAAACCAATTTAACGTTTGATTCTAATTTTTTGCAAGTATAACTGTACATACATTTCGACCCACATTGCGAAATAAAAGTTAGGTGTTAATTATGATTTATGAAATCTATGTTAGGTAGTTATATAAGGCCACACGCAGTACGAGTCTTGTATGTACCTTAAATATTTTTCTATTTTGATATCCTTAAAAAATTTTCCATATGAAAATGGTTACTAAAAGAAAAAGCTTTCTGTTTTTATTGTAAAAAAGAAATAGTTTCTGCTTCAAAAGAAAAAAAAGAAATAGTCTTCTGTACCGAATCTCTAATATAAGATTAATAATATAACAAACCAAAGGAAGTGTAAAGACAGACACGGCGTTTTTTTCTTGTCTTTCGCATTCCTGCGCCGCGCTAACATACCTATCGATATCTTCCAAAAGAGGTCTCCTAATTGCGAGCCCGGAGTGGTGGCTTCACAGGGTTGACGACCCGGCAGTTGGTCCTTATCTCTCCCGGTTCACCGGACATGATATCCCCCATTTTAACCATGGCCTCCACAAAGGCCGAGAAGAAGGCCTCTTCGTCATTGCTGAATATTCGGACAACCTTCTTTGTCCGATTGTCGTCCGAGTAGAGCGTCTGGTCCGAATTCAAGAACCCCCTTAGGTGTACCAGGTCCTTGAAGTACTGATTGTCGAAAAGGCGGGGCGTCGCGTCGAGTCCGCCGGTCACTTCGTCATCGCCGCCGAGTGGACAAAGTTCGTCCAGTTCCTGGCGGTATTTGAGGTCCATATGAGGATCCGGACGTCCGGAACCGGATTGATTGTAGAGGCGGAAGATGATGGAGAAACAGCGGCCCTCGCCGATGGAGTGGGAGCCGGAAAGGGCGACCAGGTCGGTGATGGTGAGGTTGTAGCCGTGGAAGAGGTCGATCAGGTACGATGCGTTCGACCTGGGGCTCGGCATTATCCGGTTGGAGTCCTCTTGGCTGGCGGTCAGGCTGTCCTTCCTTCCCAACTTCACTTTCCAAACCGGTCCACCACTCTGTTCAAATTTTCGCCATCAAATTTATCGCTATATAATTGATTAAATTTCGTTTCGATATGTGCATTTTTAAGTCTTCTTCTTCAAATCTGTAGATAGTTGACTTCGTTTCAATGTTAGTCTAACTAAAATGCATAACGAATTTGTGAGCCTAAAAATTTATTTCTAACTATTGAATCTTCTCAAATTATTTAATTAGAGCCAAAATGAACAACAAGCCACCAATACTTACATTTATGAACTATAGTATAATAGTGTATGAGAGTGGATAAACTGTAAAGTATGGTAAAGAGAAGAAAGAACCAAGGCGACGGCGTCTCGGGCAGCCATGACAAGAACGTCCGCGCAGGAGACGACGGAAGGGCAGGCTCTCTCCAAGGCTTCCTTGACTTCGTCTATCACCTCGAATGACCTTAGCGAGTTTATGTTTGACAGCGCTTCCTTCTCCCCTGCCATGGTTTCAGTACCGTCCAGCAGCAAAGAAGCATCACAGCCCTACACAAGTTCGTTTCAACCCTTTAATTCGGTCTGATCATCACCAAAATGTTTCGTTAATCAAGAACAAGGCTAGACGGGTGTGATTCTGCTTACGTTGACGAAGCAGTCGTGGAATTGCAGTCTCATGACAGAGGCGGCGCTCCGGGCTTCTCTCAGCATCTCCTTCCGGATAACCTCTCGTACGATCAGCTCCGCCTCCGGGCACGTTTGGGAGTAATAGCCTGGCCGAAGAGAGTCGGATGTCTCCGAGAGAAGCTGGCAGCTCGTCGTAGCGGGGAGGAGGGGCACAAGGAAGAGGAGGAATCCGAGAGGCGAATACATTGAATTGATCAACAAACCTATGCAGCACTCGTATGTAGAGTACTATAGAACGGTAAAAGTTGCCGAAAAAGGCAGAAGGGCATGACAAGCTTTATTTATCGTCTCTTCGGATCCTCACCTCTTATCAAGTAAGAGCGTATTGAAGGAGAGAAATAATGTATTTGTTCAGACGAGTCCCACTAAATTTTGGAAAAAGATACAGCGAATGGTGGGCCGTCATTTGTGGGTGCACCGAGCAACCGGTAAGCGGACCACAATGAAGTGTCTCTAGCACACTGTCCACTGAGCAGGTGCAGGTTTTAATCCACTGAGCACGATTCAATTTGGCCCTTGATTTTCCCTTCTTAATACGGTTGCATTAGACCTAGCCAGTTTAAATAATATCAAATTAAGTTTTAAATCAAATTTAATTAAACTTTGGACAACCCTACTTCTTAATGACTTTTTCCAACGGTGGATCATTTTTTAGAGAAAATTATAATCAAATATTAAAATGATAGGGTATTTATGTTTGAACAATGATTTATCTGATATATTACTATTTGATGGTAATTTTTTTTAATTACTTATAGGCATCTTTCATTTAGGTCATCTTTGCCCTTCCCCCATTCTTTTCCTTTTATTCTTCTCTTTTTTTCCTTTTTTTTGTAAGTGAGGGAAGTAAGTTCACTCTTATGTACTGGTTTTTTTTTCTCATAAGTTCATACTTTTTATTGTGTTTGCTTAGTAAAAGTCTAAAACTTATATTTTGATTTTTGATATTTTTGTTTCTTTCACATTAATGAAAGTAGGTAACAAACTGCGCAATGCGCAGGATACACTTAAATACAATTTGAGTATTCTATTTATGATATAAATAATTTTAATGTAATAGAAAATGTCCAAGAAAATTAAACGCCATTTTATGTTAAAATATTTATATAATTATATAATATAGATGATAACAGAAGCTTAAGATGACCTTACCACAGTGTTGCACGAATCACCAATTCCGAATCAGAATTGGCCAATTTAAATCGAATCGGCACCAAATTGGTCGGCCCTGAATCAGGTTAAAAGCCAGCCGATTTACCCCAATTCCGGCCCATTAAAATCAGAATCGGAATCGGGGAGAAACGGAGAGAATTGGTTTTTTTAAGAAATTACTAAAATACCCTTAATATTATATTTATAAAATTATTTTAACAAGGGTAAAATGATAATATTTTTATAAATGATCAAAATACCCTAAATATGATATTTATTAAATTAATTTATGAAGGGTAAAATTATAATTTACATTTAAACCCTAAATCGGAATCGGGCAAAATCAATTTCGCCCGATTCCGCCCTCCACTACCTCCGTTGATATCTGTTGTACAAATTGACTATTGTGATGTGCAAATTGATTTCTATTGTTGTGCAAATTGATATATACGTTTTATCAAATTTTTTTATATAACCAATTCCGATTCCGATTCTAATTCCGATTTATACTGATTCCTGACCGATTCAAAAAAATCGATTTTTGACCAATTTAGATCGATTCCGATTCCGATTCATGCAACCATCCTTACCAACACAAGCTTTGAGAAGAGAAAAAGTGGCCAACATGACATCTATACTCTACATCCACACCACACTTTATCTTGTCTCCTCATCACTGCCAATTCCACAACTCAGTTGGACTATTACTTATTATCACTGTCAAGTTTCTATATATTTTTCGTCAAACACATCACTGGTCCAAATCCATAACAATATAAACATGTAACAAACATCATATAAAAAAAGATAACCTTTTTTCAGTTCCAGAGTTACCTAAAGTGAATAGTTGTCCATGCTCTATTCTCATGCTCGATGTATCTGATAGCTATATCAATTCTTTATTGTTTATCACCACAAGATATAGAACACCATATATGGCTCTTCAATTGACAAACTTATAAGTAACTTTCATCCTTAGAATGTCTGAGAATAATTATCCTAAAGTTGGATAAGAATGACATCATGCAAGTAAAACAAATTATCATGGTTAATGCAAAAGAGGACCATCTCACTTCTAAGTTAGCAAAATAATTTCCTTCAACTAAAGTTTTACAATTTAGATCATAGCAACCTGAAATAAAAGAACTTGTTCCTCAATGCTAGTAATCTCAAAAATCCAAAAATGGTAAGTCTCAACCACATAAAAGATGTAAACCATAAAACATTGTACAATTTTTTGAATGCATTGTACGTTCATCTTTAACTAAAAAGATCAAGAAAAAAGGAGAAAATTTTGCATAGAGCAACGCCATACATTTGACAAAAGTTGGTGCCTGTGCCATTTTGAAACATCTGTTTGTAAAATAAAACCACTAACATTAATGATTCAAATAAATTGTCGAAGAATGAAAGAAAGTTAGAATATGTCAAACAAATTGTCTTCACTAGTTGCAACTATAACCTTAAAAGAGCACAACACATGTGGAAATTTTTTTAAATATCATAGTAAGCTAATAAACAGCCCAGAAGACCAAACTGCTTGTACCTTACCATTTTTCAGTCAAAGGAACACAAAGAAAAGTTACCTCGGTTAAATATAATGGCAATAGTGTTACAATCCAAGAAATTAAAAAGCCACATAAGCCAATATTATATACAATTTGCATTGTAGATTTATACCTTGTATACAGAACAAATATGAAAGCCGGCATGCAAAAAGAAGAAAAGAAATTTACCTTTTGAAGCAGAAATCTACGTTAGGTACCGCTCATTTGTAGATTTATACCTTGTATACAGAACAAATATGAAAGCTGGCATGCAAAAAGAAGAAAAGAAATTTACCTTTTGAAGTAGAAATCTACGTTAGGTATGGTTCATGACATGGTCATGATATATTTGATTGTATTGACGGTCATTCATACAAACAAATATATGGCTGTCAAATAATTTGGGACCCCTTAACTCATATGATTCATCCAATCCCTTCCATTTGCGAGCTAATAACTACTAGCCACTAAATGAGAACAAAGAGCCTAAATTATAACACCACCATATACAAAGCAATTATTTAATTCTTATTTGCAAGATAATAAAAACCTTTTAAAAGGAAAAGGATACAGATTATTTTATTAAAGAACAAAAATAATGAGAAATGAGAGATGTAACAATGTTACTGCAATTCAATAGAAAAAACCATATAGATATTCACGTATAGAAAAAACACACAAGGGGAGATACCCACGTATGGATATCAAATTCAATTTAGATCATCCCAAAAATGAGAAATTAGAATCCTCATATAACATTGTAAAAATTGTTCGAAGAAATGAGAAAGTCAACTGTTTAGGCTCCCTTCGGCTATTCTCATAGTCATCTTAATGATAGGTCATTCGGTATTACTGGTCGATGGATACATGCCAAGTCATGCCTAAAAAGTTGATGGGTTTTTTATCAAATATAACATAACATGAGTATTATTATTGTGCAGTAATTTACCTTCAGAGGCACTCCATTGACTTCCACATCAACATATAGCATCACCTAAATTAAAACAAATATAAAACATACAAGTATGTTTGTAGTACACATGAAAATAAAAAACCTAAACCATGAAGGAATTACAAAGTACCACACGAGAAAAAGCTTCAAGATTATGTTCCAAAGCAGCTTCTATTTCTCATCAATAATACCTAAGTGAGGAAAGTGATAGGACTCCCTTATGCATGCTAAATATAACAATGATAGATTCAACATATGCCACTAATAATAAAGTTGTTTGAGTAAAGCATAGGACACTTTTGTTCTGAAATTTAATTAAAATAAAAAGAAGAAAATATGCCAATCATTAATATGATGTGGATGAAGATTTCAGGTGGCAAAACTCTCTTGCTTGCTTACACAAAGTTGGAGTGTTGGCTATCTCTTCACATCAAAATCTAGTGAAGGAGAAGAACACAATCCCTATTTTGACATGGAAATATAAATAAAATTTTGAATTCCTGTTTATTTATGGAGAATGGATTCAAAACTTGCTAGCTACCATGTTTCCTACATAGCTAAAACAGATAAGAGGGCAAGAAAGTGACTTGTCAAATAGCAGCTAAAATTTTCTCTTGTGCTTCAACGTCAAAAGGATCAGCGTACATAAAAGCCTAAAATTTTAACAAAAAAATTGATTTTCACAACAACATACAAGGATGCAAGCATGCCAGCTACGACAAATTAATATCAACAAAAAGAAAATCAGTATGCCAACACTGTCAACTAAAATACACAAAGTGCATTATATTTCCCCCCATTTCCTCCTCTTGCTGCTTCTGATACTCTAGTCTCTGAAAATGGCACTCTCTCAGGACATTTTGTAACTTATCAAGATTGTTACCAAGAACTGGTTGAGCTAGTGGATGATCACTCTGTAAAATACATCAGTGGTCTAAATATATAAAAATTCTAACATTGAGAAGGCAGAAATTTTCAAATCGAGCCACTATGACAGAACAGAAATTATAAGCAAATTATGCTGAAGGAGGGTTTATTTCTTATCGTTCCTCGATTAATATTTAAACGAAATTGAACTGCTCCTTCTGGTATCACTTCCAACCAATACCATTATCAAGGGACTACCAAGGTAAGTTATGCTTCTAACATTCCCATACCATAAGCTCGCATCTAAAGCAAGTTACTTCAGAAAGTGTAAAAGATCACATGCAGCAGCTGCGCCATTGTGTTTGAATCCTATCAGACATGTTGCTGGAATGTTGCTGGAATGTTGCCGGATTCACTGCAGAACCGTCAGGATAAGGCCCAGGTCATCGGAAGAAGCTCCAAAACAGACAAATTTTATCACTTAGACTCTTCACATACATAGAATTTTAATAAATCAAAAAAAGTAGCATCTAACCCTCAAAATTGAGGTAGACTAACACAATGAGCATTCAAATTCCATCGAGCAACAGAAACTAAAAAAGACTAAATTTTTATCAGATTGGCAGTGTTTTCAGCAATTTTTATCAACTAAAACTCGTTCCTTGAAACATTAGTAACCATTCTCACTAAATCACCATCCCCAACACCAACAGAACACAACCGCTGCAAATCATCATCTCCTCCCCATTAAAAACCAATTTCTGTTGCGGAAGGGCCACACTCGTCTATAAAGAAACAAAATTTCTAAAATTTCAATCCAAAAATCAATACTCCCAAGACTCCAAATTCAATAATTAGCACAAAAACTACACTACCAGCATAAAAAAATTTATTAAAAAAAGATTCCACTCACCTCCATCTCCAGAACTGCCTTTCAGATTTTCAACCTGCATCATTTAATTTACCAAAAATCAGAAAAAAAAATCCAAATAAAACAAAAAAAAAACATCAAATTTTGGAGAAGCGCGAACACTAGATTTGCCGCTGGCGTCGAACCTCCGCCCTGCCCAAACAGCTTCTTAGGGAGAAGCACCTTGGAGACCCTTAAATCGGACAGGCGATTTTGATCGAACACCGTTTGGGTAATGGCCACCAGCACCAATCCGGTATCAAACGCTACAACTCCGTTCACCCTGGTGATGTTGAGGGTGAAGGGGCGCCGGTGTCCTCGGTGGCCAGCATCGGCTGCACAGGGTTGACGATGGATTCCAACAAACCAAGCGGGTAGTAGGAGAGGAGGACATGGAACTTGAGAACCACCAGCTTCTAATCCGCAGACAACGATTGAAGATTCTGATTATGAGGCAAATCAATGAAGGCGGCATCGGCGGTGGCAATTCTTCAGAAAAGCCATCTGGTTTGAAAAGGCCCGAGGAGGTTTTCTCAAACAAAAGAGATGCGCCCGATCCTTGTACCGTTTGATACAAAAAAAAATGCGCGTCTGCGGCGGGGATAGATAGGCGAGGAAGGAGCGGCGCAAGGGTGCGGGCGGGGGAGGGTGGTGCGGGTGCGAGAAAGGACGAAAGGGGAGGGTAAGAAAGGGGGCTGCACTGGAGCAGCCTTTCTCCATGAAAAGAACGTCTGGTGTGTAAGACCTGAGAAGAGACGGCCCCGTTCGAAAAGAGCGACGTCCTCGTCGATAGCGTTTCGCGTAAAAAAAAGTGGATGATAAGATATAATTATTTAAATGTCACCTTTAGAATATTGTAAAAAATCGATGTTCAAATGTTAAAATTTTCATTTAAAAATAATTGAATTTTCAAACTTATATCACACTAATATTCTTAAAACTTTCGTAAAACTTTATTATTTATTATTAAATGACAAAAATACCATAAAAATCACAATTTTATTCAAAACAAGCTATATAATGGATAAAAGTTATAATCTTTACTGATTTTATGTATCAAAATAGAAAATTGGTAATAATGAATAGGCACTAAATTTATATTGTTTTTTAGTTATAGATCAAAATATAAATTTTTAGACTTTGTTAGAAATCTAATTGATGGAAATTTAAAAAATAAATAAAATAAAATATATAAATTGAATGTTTAAAATTTTAATCTGATCTTGTTATATTTTATTACAAATTAAAAATTATGTTTAATCTAATATATTTTAAATTTGAAGAATTTTTTAAAAAAAACTAAGTACCATCCGTCATATGGAATGTAAGAAAAAATATGTTTAACAAAATTTGACGTTAAATTACGAGTATTTATGCTAATAAAATTAAAATGAATCAAATATATTAAAATATAAGAATTAGCTATACGTGAAATAAAAATAAGAAATCTTGCTATATTGTGCAAAATCCGAGCATTTTATTAATTTTTATTTATTTATTTATTTCAAGTTGAGTTGGGCGGGCTAGTCCTCACAGTTGTATGAACTATAATGGCTATGTTTAGGTGGCTAAGAGAGTCCTTACTTGTTCTGACTAAGTATAGTAGCTATCTAAGGATTGGTGGTGAGTTGACATTTTAGTGAAAAACATCCACAGGTCATTCCGTTATAAAAAAAAACAAAAACACCATCACTGCTAGTTGTTCTCTTCTTCAACATCGTTACCCTCTTCCTCTTCCTCCTTACTTCGGTATCTTCCTACTAGTTCCTTCCTTGGCGTTGCATTTCTTTCATGCACCTCTTTGTTTTTTTCTTTGTTGGTGATCTATTCGGTACATAGTACTCATTGGTTGTGTGGGCATTAGTGTAAAACCCTTGTCATTCACCCTAAGGTTTTTACAGTTCAGTTATTACCTAAATCGGGTTAGTACGGTCTGGCCCTTCTTACCATGGTTCGTGTATGATATGGTGTAAGTTGCCGGCCCTTAGCCTCATTCGAAACTCGTTACGCTTGCTTGGATGCTATGTGCCCGATATTTGGTCCAGTCAAGTCGTATATAGTTAAATATTAGGACAGTGTCCCTCACGTTGCATGTCTTTTATGTACTTGATATTTGTTTCATAACCTTTCGGACCGTCCTAACCCCTCTTTGGGACTTTGTAAAACCATGAAAAAAATAATTAGGTTATTTTATTTAGGATTTTTGTAAATCTTATAACGAACTATGAATATTATTTAATTAATTCTTAAAAAAAATTAATACTATAAAGTATCAATTTTGGCCTTCAGCATATCGATATAATGATGTTTGTAATATTTTTAGGATTTAACATTCATTCGTATTAACTTAATAATTATTATTTTTACTTTACTTTATCACACAAATGACTTTTTGAATTCCATACATATTAATAAAATTTAATTTACTAACTTCTTGTATTTTACACTAATTCTTCTATATAAAATAGAATTATGTTGATTGTTAATAACAAATCAACTTCAGAGTTATAATCACATTTAAAGCGATGACTTTAGAGAAGTTTTATTCATATTAAGATCGTGTGTCATAATTGTAGGTGCCTCATCACAATTACAGGTTCGTATAATTACTTCAAATATTATATATTCTTATTTGGGAGTCTTGGTCGATTTGAACCACATTCAACCACCATGCGCTGAGTGTAACCGGAGTCAAAAAATTGACTTAATCCTACACAGGGCAGCATCCTTAAAATTCTTAAAAGATTAAATTCCTACCACATGTCGAAAAGGGTGACATGGTACAGTTGCATAAGACGACTCATTATGCACTTGTGTAACTGCAGGCCATGGGCCACATAGCATGTGCGCATACATGGGATTGTAGTTGGATGGGCGGCCACCCTCCCATCATATTAAGAGCTTGACATAGGCTCACAATCACTAAAAGACGTAATTCAAATGTTGTGGAATATATTAATTGTTTCTTGTAATTATAGGACTTAGTGTTTTTATCACTAACGCGAAATTGCCTCCGCAGGTATAAGCATGGAAGGATTGTTAAAGTCAAGATAGCTGGAGTGTAAAACCCCATTTTTGGGTTAGGGTTTTACCCGATTTTAGTTTGCCCTATTTGTGTCTATATCATGTTGGTTCTAACGAGCCCAAACCAGACTAATTTTCAAATTATGAGTAAGGGCCCAAATGGCTGTAAAGCATGTTATAGTTGCTGATTATGCCAAACATGCAGATAATAAGATTACGAGTTATCACTGTATACTGAGGTGTACAGATTTGTTTGTATATGTTAGCTAGGATTTTAGGCATAGATCTAAGCCGTTGTAGCGTTTAGTATTCGTTTGGGATTTTTCTACGTATTTCATTTGCATGCATCATGGGAATTTTAGATCACTCAATTATGCCCCTACGGGCCCATCATGATTTCGTTTAGGTTTTTGATGCTCATTTACCATTCTTGCCTCTATTCCTGCCTATAGAGTCAATTTCAGGACTAGAGTAAGTTTCGAGTTCGGACGGATTCGATTTGAACTTTACATTCATATCTATAGAGCATATACCCATAGGTGGGCCCTACTGAGCCATAAGTTGTCAGACGTCTAGATTGTGCCCCGTAGCAAAATCTGGGCCATGCACTCAACCCTAGCTCTATCTATTTATTTACAGTGATGTCCCTGGATCTCGGATGTTTTTCACTTTAGCACTACTGTCACTTCGACCCGCCACCGACGAATCTCCAGACCTCCCCCGGCCACCACACCAGTACCCCCATGACTGCCTCGCGGCCGGCTTTCCAGTTGTACCTGTTACGACAAAGGGCGACGCCGCAGTCGCTACCAATGAGGAAGTTTTTGGAGCCGGTCTACACCACCGCCGCCACCGTTTGTGTCATTTTTGGCGCCGGCAAGCCACCTCTGGCCGATCCGACCACCTAGACGTCTTCTCCTCACCTAGATCTACATTTTAAGACCACCCACGACCACAACCGCTACAGCGATCGCTGCCGGCGAATTCACTGCACTTGGTGGCGATCCGCTGTCTTTGTTGCTGTTTTCCGGCCAACCAGTGGCCGAACTACGCCGATCGTCACCACCTGTACCTTTGTCATCCTTGTAACACCCCGATTTCGGTTCACTTAAGAACCAGATTAGAAATGTTACGATCGAGTTGAGACATGTTTAATATTATTAGTCAGTGAGACTCGATCCATAAAATAGATCGAAATAACCCTCTTGGTGTCATGAGAATGGAAGACATTGTTAAATAAACATCACAATACGTCAAATATAAATAAATGCAAGGAATTAAATCTTATGTTGAGCTCAAGTGTGTGTAACATTTATCTATCCTTCCGCCGAAGTCGATACACGATTTGCGAGGCCTACATATATTATAAGAAAACCGTCAGTAACGAATGTTACTCGTCCGAAAATGACTAATACAATCTGGCAAATGGGTATTCCATTACCCATGAAAATATATGAAACATCAAGAATACCTCACACCGGGCAGTAAGCAAACATACTTAAACAAATGCCGGCTCGCATGCACGGCTCATAATCATAATCATACATACATACAACGCTTACGCCCTCACTCCTTCAATATCACCCGCCACTGTACTCAAATGGCAAAAAGAACAATTAAGTTAGTGCCACATATTCCAGAAATACGCTACATTATGTAGTACCATCATACACCCGCACTACCTCATGGTTTGAAGGAGTACTAGCATGGTCCATACATATTTCCGAACCGCTCATTCTCTTATTCGTGAAATCCGTAAAACATCGCGTACTTATATAATAGGCTTAGGGCTGAGGCTTGTATAATAGATTTCTGGAGCTAAAGTTCGGAAACCAAAAAGGGATCTCATCCTTGTAATTTTATTAAACTTCCATATAAAACACGGCTAAATGACCCGACATCGGAGGTATCCGATAAAACTCTACCGATGCCTACATCGGAACCCCATGATAAGTAAAATACTAACATCCCTATATAAAGCATGCTCGTGGTGTGTGCTCATATCATCAATACATCCTAACAAAGGAAGCAATGCTAACAAACTTATAATTAAACACTTGGCACGCTAATCGAGACATAATAATACTAAATAATAAATATACAAGAAATTGCACTCATGGATAATTAGATAAATAATAAACACAAAATCATAAAAAGAAATAATTAGATAAATAATAAACATAAAAAATACACTAATAATAAAATAATAATATAATTATACAATATAACTAAAAAGAAAATTCGAGTTAATATCATGTCTACTCGTGTAAGTACATAAATAATCAAATAATTAATAAATAAGTAATAATAATTCAATAAAAAAATTTAATATTCATTAATCAAACATAATAATAATATTAGTCATACAACACAAGAGTACATAATCAAATAAAATGAATAATAACATACACATAATGAATACATAAATAAATAAATAAATAAATAAATAATTAATTAATTAATAAAATTTAGTAACCATACTAAGATTGATATTCATAAGTAAATATAATATTAATAACAACAAACAATCATGTAAACATTCATTTTATAAGATAAACATATAAATAAAAATAAAGAAATAATAATAAATAAATAATTAAATAAATAAAATAATAATTAAATAAATTTCATCATAACTGGAAATCATGTTAAAAAATGTGAATATGAATCTAAACTAATGTACTGTTTCCCGAATTATCGAAAACGGTGCAAGAATAAATAATTATTTATAAATAAATAATTAAAATGTAAAAAATATATAAATAGTTAATATTCATTAATCAAAATAAATAAATAAATAGTCATACAACACAAGAATACATAATTAATTATAAAAAAATAATAACATACACATAACAAATAAATAAATAAATAAGTTAATTAATTAATAATTAAACAAATAAA
>JAVDBV010066290.1:0-13747 GCA_032619315.1 Piper longum
ACCTTAGAGGATATAAAAGTGTCTTGGAAGACAACAGGTTGTTCTATTATGTCTGATGGGTGGACCAATCAATCTGGTAGAACTCTGATCAATTTTTTAGTTTACTGCCCAAGAGGAATGTATTTCCTTGGATCAATTGATGCTTCAGATAAAAAAAAGGATGCTAGTTATTTGTTTAATTTATTAGACAAAGTAGTAGAAGAAGTTGGGGAGGAAAACGTTGTGCAGGTCATTACTGATAATGCTTCGGCATACAAAGCTGCCGGGAGGATGCTAGAACAGAAGATACCACATTTATTTTGGACTCCTTGTGCTGCCCATTGTATCAACTTGATGCTTAAAGACTTTGCAAAAATTAAGAAAGTTGGAACATGTATTATGAATGCACATAAAGTCACAAAACTAATATACAACCACTCATGGTTGTTGGCTCTTATGAGAAACAATTTCACAAATGGGCATGAATTGGTAAGACCTGGGGCCACTCGGTTTGCTACTCACTTTTTGACTCTTGCTAGTTTCCTAGAACATAAGCAGGCATTGAAAAAGATGTTTGTCTCTCAAATGTATTCATCATCGAAGTTTGCAAAAGATGAGGATGGAATAGCAGCGGAAAATATTGTTTTAAGTGCAAATTTTTGGAAAAAGATGGAATTTGTTCATAAAACAACTGAGCCACTTGTTCGATTTTTGAGATTGGTGGATAGTGATGAAAGACCTTCTATGCCATTTGTTTATGATGAAATGCAAAAGACTATAGAAGAAATAAAAGTGGTACATGACATGAAAGTAGAACGATATAAGTTATTTGTTGATATCATTACTAAGAGATGGGCAAATCAATTTTGCCATCCTCTTCATACTGCAGCATACATGCTTAATCCTCAAATTCGTTATCGACCTGAATCTACCATTGTATGTTCTCATTTAACTTACGTACCTTTATGACTTTTTTTAACAATTTTACATTTTTTGTGTTTGACTTTGAATAATTTTGCAGCCAACTGAGGTATATCGTGCATTCAATGATGTCATTTGTCGTTTAGAAGTCGATGAGGTAGCTCGATCCATGGCATCTTTGCAGGTTAAGATACTATAATTTTTAATTTTTATATATAAATATTTATATATAACTAAATATGATTACTAATTTTGTTTTACTATTTTTTAGTGGTCTGATTTTGTATCTGCAAAAGGAGATTTTGGACACTCTCTTGCAATTATCAATAGGAATGTCCTTCATACAGGTAAAATCCACCTTTATCCACGTTTCATTTTTATAGCAAGCTTATAAGTAAATTAACTTGTCAAATGTAGCATCATGGTGGGAGCAACATGGTATAAGCTGCCCTGAACTACAAAAGATTGCTATGAGAATACTAAGTCAAACATCTCCATTATTGGGCTGTGAACGTAATTGGAGCACTTTTGACCAAGTACATACCAAAAAAAGAAATCGATTTGCAAGGAAGAGAGTAAATGATCTTGTATATATTCATTACAACATGCGGGTAAGAGAAAAAGAGTTGAGATGGAGGCATAAATATGATATAGTTAGTGAACATTTGAGTCTAGAAGACATGGTAGATGAGTGGGTTGGAGAACAGGACAACCAATCACCATCGGTAAGTTTAAATGATGTGTATGATTTTTTTTAGAATTAAAATAAATAGGGTATAATTTTTTTCTATGTAGGATGATTTTTTTGGTACCAATTTTGACAAGAGTGATGATGAAGACCAAGAGACCTTTGTAGCAAATCAAGGTGGCAGTACATTGAAAACTACAGGAACAACCAATGTCAATATGTCAAACAATGCAACTGCAATTGGATCGTGTTCTATTACATCTGATGGTTTTTCTTTACCTCCTCTTCCTAGTGGACTTAATGTTAATATTGGTGTATCTATTGACTCAGAACAAAATTTGTCTATGCCTCCTGTACCTGAGGGTCTTCATTTGAGTGGGAGTTCTGTGCCTCCTTTTATGCAGGGGTCTTGTATTGATGCGGGTGAAAGTTCTACTCTTCCCATTGGTCATGATTCAGATTCCGAAGATACTTTGGATAATGAATTAGATGATTTAGTATTATTAACTGTATAAAATTGTGCTAAACCTTGATGTTGTCAATTTGTATTAATGACTTTTTGTTATCATTTGACATACTAAAAATGATGATATATCAAATATTACATTTATGAAATTATAGTCTTCTGATGATAAATAACGATGATTTTTTTTATTTATATTAAACTATAAATTTATCTATATCTATTAAAAAATTATATAATTATATAATTCATATCTTTATCCCGAAGTCACTACAAAGTAAGTCAAAATTTCAACGGTTCTTCCTCTCCTTTTTCTCAGTCATTCCTCGGCGTGTCCCACCATGGTCCGCACCACGCAAGGTGAGTTCCCCCCACTCCCCTCTCCATACCCATGACCTTTTCACATCCAAAGTTGCTGTCTTTGCCTGATTCTTTTGTAGGGTCTGAGCAAGGTCGCCTGCGGCAGGCTGCAGAAGGAGCTGGTGGAGTGGCAGGTCGACCCCCTCCACCGGATTCAGCCACAGCGTCACCGGCAGTCTCCAGAGGTGTTGGACTGGCGTTTCTGTACTTTTTTTGTGTGTATGTTTTCTAAGGATGGGCGAAGATTGATACTTTGTTGTTGTTGTTGTTTTGATTTTATTTTTTGTGTTGGTTCAGATGGGTTGTTGATGTTTACGGGGGCGCCTGATACGCTCTATGCCAACGAATCGTGCCAGCTTCAAATCTATTTTCCGGAGCACTATCCCATGGAAGCACCACAGGTGATGAATTTGTGTCATTGGTTTTTTATGTTCTTCTTGTTGTGATATTTGTTAATTTATATTGTAAATGTTTATGTTTTAAAGCTTTTGCTAAGCTAATTGTTTTGGGTGATTAATTGGTGTAACTGTCATTTTGGTTGATGTGTTGTAAAATTTTGTGGTTTTAGCGTTTAGCAAGTTCATGACGTTGTTATTAAGTTAATTGTTATGGGTGATTAATTGGTGTTACTGTGATTTTGGTTGATTCGTTGTAATATTTTGTGGTTTTAAGTGGTTCAACAAGTTCATGACTTGGCAGGTTATCTTTCTTCGTCCTTCTCCTCTCTATCCATATATATACAGCAATGGGCATATCTTTTTATTATTTATTCCTTACTTGTATAGTTTTGGAGTTTTCTGAGAATCCTGGTAATGTTGTTTCAATTGTTCTATGGCCTTAAAACGATAATTGGGCTCATGCGGATAAGGATAATGTTTTTCTTTTAATTAGGTGGCATCTTGGTTTAATTTTGTGCATGACAGTCTCTTCTTGAAGTTTGATTGCGTTAACGGTTTTGGTGCCTTTGATAATCCTGTTTAGCGGTTCTTTTAGGCTGTGACATCATTATGGTAATTGGGTTCATGTGTAAAGTGTTACGCATTTGTTTGTGTACTACAATGTTTTCTTAAAATTTGATTGAGAATGAAAGGTTTTTGTTTTGATGAAGTTAATGGTTGTTTCTCGGGATCTGCTTTATAATTGATAAAATTTTAGGGTGATATTTTAGGACGAGATTTATATATTTTTTATTGAAAAGATTGGATTATACGTGTGTATATGTTTTTCTTAATGAAGCTTTCACTGCTCCAAATTTGTAGTTAATTAATTTGTATATGGCTGTCTGGAATTCAGTTAAGCTTTTAATCTCTTCTATCGATGCTTATTTAGTCTCAATTCTGTTTATATATGCCACTATCGGCAAATCATTTCTTATTCAGGCTAATCTTATGAGCTCATGATTTGCCCTTTTGTTTGAATATACTAAGTGTAATCAACTACATTGAGAGTATGGTTAATTAGGTGATCACCGTGATAATATAGTGATAATAGAGTCTCGCTTTGTGTCCAAATGGGCATGGAGGAAGATCATTTTTTGTTGCTAATGTGAAAACTAACAATTTCGATGTGGAACTTCTTGGTAGGAAGGGAGGAATTTAAGTTATTAGAAGAGAAAAGAGAAATTTGGGAGAAGAGGAGAATAATAGAGAGGAATTTTTTAGATTCAAAGAGAAGAGAAATTGGATAAACAAGAAAATAATAGAGCGAAAAAAAGAAGCTTTGGAATCCACTAAAATAATTGTTTTTGTTCAATAACCAATATGTGTATCTCAAGGTATGTGACAATATATTTATAGGCTCAAAGGCCCTAATTAACTCAAGGAAATACTTATAGAAATTCTAATAGTGCTAGGAATCCCGATTCAACTAGAAAAGTTGAAATTTCAAAGTATAGCTAGTAATAAAATACTAAATAAAGCATATTTAGTTTCTTTTTATGTATATTCCTAATCAATGGAAAACTTGTCTTGCATTAACTTTTTGGTTTGGCAAAGTGAGTTAAACATAGAAATTCAAATGACAGCCATTACTCATCTTTGTTTCTATTAGAGAAAGAAGGGAGGAAAGCAGTTGTTAAAGGGTTAATTTTGTGACTCTAAAGTTTAATCATGTTATATGCTTATTCTGTTGAATATGTTATAAATAGTATATATTGATTTTTTATGAATAATACATTGTACCGTTTTTTTTTGTGTCAGACTTTCTTTATGATTCAAGGACGCCGGCAATGACTTTGAGTTCCATCTGCGTCAGCATTCTATCCATGCGTTCGAGCTCCAATGTCAAGGTAAATTGAATTGCCCCTTTTTTCACAAGCATCTGTGTGCCTTATCATTTCCAACACTATGACAAGATAAAAAGGAAGTGTTTTAACTAAGATTTTAACCTATATTTATTTAGGAACAGCTTCCTGACGGCAATCGATCCGGGAGAAAATGCAGAAATGCTGGATCGCCAAAGGAGACTAGGTGGTGGTTTCATGATGATAAAGTATAGCTCCCTCTGATGGAGATGAATCAAAGTGTACAAAATTTGCATCAGTGAAGCATGCTGATGAGATGAAAATTATCTGTATGATTCCTGCCCATTTATGGAATATATGAAGCTGTACCCATTTTAAAATATTTTTTTACTAACAATGTCCTGTACCCAGATAGTGGTGTATATACCATGTTAAAGAACGTGAAATCCAAATAGTCTTCAAGAACTGTGACACTTCGATCACATCCGTCGTATAAAATGAAAAATGAAGTTCCAGTCTTTCATCTCCTTTCAATTTATTTTATTTTGGGTATCTCAATTTTGAATTTATTTGGGTAGAACTTCATTATTCGCAAACGGAGGATGATAATTGTCTCGAGTTTCCTGCAGCAATGATTTTCTCTAAGCATACAATTTCCTTTCTCTTCTCAAAACACAGAGATTTCATTCGTTGAGTACTGATATACAGTGTTAAAAAGTCAAAACTACATTCTATCATGCAATGGCGATTACTTTACCTTAAAATCAACATTAAAATAAACTTTTGTTCGCTCAATCGGTGACACAGCGTCGACAACTATATGGGGAGGAGACGAGAATGTTTCGCTAAAAACACGATTGCATTCCCTTTGCATCACGCCTGTGATTGGGATATGATGCTACAAGCGCATGTGTCGCTTTGAAAGATCAAGCCTGACCAGAAACATTCATATATATCAGTTCCCTTGAAAGTCAAGCTACTTGAACATATAATAGGTAAAACAAATAAAATATAAGCATTGGCATAAAAATAAGCACAAATTACAAGTGATATCGAAATATGATTATGCCAGAGAAGGGTCAAATTCATGTCACAATGAGGATCCAATATCAACTTAATCCTACAGTTCATTAAATAAACTGTTCCGAAAAATGATAGATCAGAGCATTCTGTTAGTTCAGCAACACAGTAATTATTATGCAACAACTGACATGACATGCTCCAAAGCAGGAATTTGAAAATAGACGTTGCGGTTTGTAGAAGCAAAGGATAAAGGGAAGTAAGGACAGAGGATTAAGGTAAAGAATTTGATGATTGTCTCAGCTACTTGTGGGTGTGAAACTAATAGAAACTAGTTCATGCATAAGAAGGCATTACTAGTATCATTTAAATATACCAATGGGGAGACTCAAAGCTGAATTCTCGACAAGTAAAATTCATCTTTGTGTCATGAAGAGCATATTATAATTTAGCTTGGTCCATTCGGTGAAAATCTGGTCCCCAACATGCAGACATAGAAACATCTCACTATAGAAGATGACACTCAATTTGAACTTTCCCAAAAAAAAAAGGACCCTGAAATCAATGGCCTGAAGAACAGAAGATGCTATACGCAGGAAAAATCAAAACAGGTTGCCCTCTATGTTGATTTTCTCTAAGGTGGTAAGCAGGGATGGTCCAAGGAAAATGACTTTCTTCAGCACTACTTAACAGAGATGCTGTAATCTACAAGGAAAACCAACATGGACTTCAGCAATGGCATTTAGTTTGTCAATTTTGAGGCTACACAAAATAATGATATGAAACCAACTCTCTGTACTAACTAGTGGAGAGTTTTTTTAGAGTTGGCTTTTAAAGGTCAACTTATTCTCTTCAAACTTTGGCAACTGTCATAAACTAATTTCATAGTAGACAGGCAGTTAATGAGTTGGGGCCAGGCATACAAACTGGATAATAACTGTCACCAATCAAATTGTTTTTAAGAGTTCAGAATTTCATATATATGCACTATTGAAAATCTGCGCCAAAATAGGCCATGCCAAATATGGTTTAGACCCATCAGTATCTATAATGCTATCAATCACCTCAATACCTACATGTCAAACGTTGTGAACAAAATACAAGTGTAGCTCAAACTTCGCCAATCAGGGAATCAGGACTAACCCATGTTTTGATATATTTATTACAATAGAACACCAGAAACCAAGCTCAAGTTCATGCCCACCAGCCTGACAAAACCTAGGTTCTGATCAAACTCCAACTTCTCAACAAATAGAGGGCAGCCAATTGCAAAACAGTAAAACTTGAAAATTTGAATCAATGTGTTAATATCAACCATCTAAACCAAATGATATGAAGCTAAAGTGAGCATTTGCTAGGATTAACTGATTCTCATATAGTTGCACCACCATAAGTTATGTTTAAATGTGTAGAAGAGCAGTATTGATCATTCTGTTTGTTTCACACATAAAAGTAATTATAAGCCTAATTACAAAGTTATCTCACCTATCATTTCTCTTTTCAAGGTAACGTTGCAAGGATGCTTTTCTGCTGGCAGGGCCATCTGAAAAGGTGAAAAATAAACAATACAATTTAAATTAGTTTGACATAGTTGCCAAGAACTCCAATACACTCAAAACAACACTGATAAAGCATTTGAAATACAAATTACTATAATGAGCTACATAATGTAGCTACAAAAATTGTTGCATAAGACCTCGAAACACATAGCAAACACATTTTACATTTTGTAAAAAGAATACATTTCCAGCTCTTACCATAGTCATTATCATGAGCTGATTTCAAATCTTCCGTAATCTGGATTCCTTTACCTGCCCAATGAATTCAAAATTTAAGTACATAGTTTCCAAATGAAAATGCATAAGTAGTATTAGATATCGGTTAACCTGATGTCATGTTAGCGTATGATGTTGTTTGGAAAGGAGTCAAAGGTTGAGCCACTGGTAGTGCCTCTGCTGCTGTGCCAGATGGTGATTGGCTGGGGCTGCCAGCTAGTAGCATTACTGCCTTTGCCTAAAAATAATAATGTTCTTCTCATGACAGAGAATTAAGTAATTCATTCCAAGTAGAAAAATCACAGAAGAGAAACCAAAATGAGCCTTCAGAAAATATTTAACAGCCAAAATCTATTTACTCCCAAACAAAACCAAGGGAATGGGTGTTACTTGTTATACCTTATCTGGATGAATGTCTTCATACACGTTCACCTTGCCACAGTAGAAGATAGTCATCTGTCCCACATCCCGGTCATCCATCACAGCCTTGCTGGAAAAACATTGCAATTTCATGATCATGCTTTCTCCTAGAAATTAATGCCAAACTCTCAGAACATCACAAAAGGATTTAAAATGAATCATATTAGTACTTTTTCATTTATAGTTTTCAATTATGATTTATTCAAGTTTATGTCTTTCTAATAGATAGGCCTGTATTCTATCAGGTATCCATGAAGAGAATACCGTTACATCTATAATACAACTGATAAAAAATTTGTCAACTTAAAATTTTTTTTTCCCCATTTGAGCATAGCATTAACATGCAAACATCAAAGCTTTTAATATGCAAGGCTCGCACCATCAGGTTATACCATGTTCAACTGGTATTGCACATATAATGGAGAAAGATATGCCAAAAAAAGACTCACTTATTTTCAGCAGTTATTCGAAGATTTAAAGCCTGAATTCCATTTTAATGTTAACCCATATTTAATTGTCGTAAACAAAATGTAAAAAAATTCAAAGTAAGAAAACAAAGATAAACAATTGAATCAGCAAGGACTTTGGTATTCAGAAAAAGGATGAAACCAAGCCTGGAGCTCTTACGAACCCATTTGGGCACTATTCCCATCCCTTATTGTCAGCTTTTGCACTTTTGTTTGCATCTCTCGTCTGTTGTAAAAAAGCCACAGTTAGCTCCCACTCAAGCTCAATTTAAGCTCCCTCTTGATCACTGATTTACCTCTTACTTCAACTGCCTATAAGGCAAATCTGATCACTGGAGTGGTCAATCCAGCTCAACTGGACTCGAAACTCGAGCTCAACAGACTTAAATGTGAATGAAATGCCTTAATTATTCTTAATTATTGATAGAATGTAGTGCAAATTGATCTTGAAAAAGCTAATCTAAGCACAGGGGAACAAGACGACGCTCAAACCCATTGCAATCCTATTTTAGGTACCATATGGGTGTGGCCTCCCGCAGTATCAATCAGGGCATTTGAACTACTTTATTAATTATAGAGATTGTTTAGTACTAACTAAAGTTGGTACAAGAGTATTAGCAAAATTTAATCTAATTATCTATTTAAATCACTTAATCTTATTATTCTTAAATTTAGATAGTCAATCACTTTAGGTTATGCAATTTCCCTCACTCACAAGTAACTGCAAAAATAACCTTTCACTTATCTACGAAAGAAGCCTTTTTTTTTTAAAGAACGTTTAGGACCAGGCCAAGCTGACACACTAGTAGTAGCAACAAGAAGTTCAGTTATCCATTTACACCCATTAAATTATTCTTTTCAAACTATAAACTAGATAAATTATCCTTCATTAAGCCGATAAAGTTTGAGGTAAGTGAAAAAATTAGCGGTAACATAAACATACATGAAATAAACCTGCCTCATATTAGTTTGTATCAATAAAATTAGCCTTTACTATTTTTTTTTCTTATATCCACAATTTTTAATGCGAATTATCAAATCACACAAATAAACAAGATTAATCCTCTCAAAAAAACGTTTAAATGCACTTCTTCCTTCTTGACATGTTAAACACACGGTTTAATAGTTTTACTTCGGACTCAATTTGGTTAGCTTGAAAAGTCAACTTTATTAAAAATAAAGTATATGAAATGCATTCTAAAAAAAAATTATAACGTGTTTTGTGTTTAAATTAATTATGATTATTTTAAAAATCAGCCCATAACCATATACTATTCACCGATATAAAAAAGCTACCTCTATATTAAAAATGGGGGCATTTTTTTTTATCACGAGAAAACATGCTAGCGAGGCCCACGATATAATCATGGTTATTTTATACTCTTGCCTGAATATAAATATATTATTTTAAAATTTCAATATCATTTACACTGTTAAATCACCTACGAGGCACTCTTCTCAAAAAAAAAATGCCTGGAATGAAGCTACGTGTCTAATTTGACACCGGTAGTCACCACTCCCATCAATCAATTTCAAAACAAAGAGCACAGCCACCCACCCACCCTTAGTTTCACATCTTGTCTGTCACCCGCGTTTCATATCTCTCCCCCCGTGGGCCCACTGGGTCAAGGAATCGGTCCAACCACGTCAGCAAAATCGAAAACCCACGCCGGACGCCCGTACCCTTAACACAGCACGAGTTTCACAAAAGCTCAAAAGCGGAATCCGTACAACGGAAATGCGATCCCGCCGGCATGAACATTACATACCTCGGCGAAGCATTCCGTCCCTCCGGGGGGGGCTCGGCGGAGGCGTCGCTGGGCCGCTGCAAGTCCCCCGCCGGCGGCGGCGGGGGATCGTCGGTGGCAGCGGCGGAGGCGGGTGTAGAAGGTGAAGCCGACTGCACAAAAGAAAGCTACGGAAGTGAGTGGGGGAGGATGGTGAAGGAGAGAGGGAAAGTGAGGAGGGGAAGCGCACTCTCACGGGGGTATCGTCGGGAGGGGGGCCTTCGAGGAGGGTCTTGAGGGAGATCACCTGCTGGATCGCCTGGGATTTGTTCCACGACGGCCTCCGCATTCCTACCACCGTCATATCATATCATCCAAATAACACGAAATCAAAATGCGGGGGGTCTCGAATTTCGTAAGAAGGAGAAAATCTCCACCTTTTTGTTTGAGGAAGCGGCGGCAGTCCTCCCGGGTGAGCTGCGCGATGTCCTCTTCAGTGAGATCCTTGAGCGGCTTCTCGAGCGGCGACGGAGCCGCCGCAGCTGCCGCGGCCGGCTCCTCCGACGCCATTTCCTACCGTAGTGGTCGTAGAGGTGGAGTGGTGGCGACGGGGGTGACGGTAGGTAGAGGTTAAAAGCGGTATGGGTGGGGGCGGCAGACCTGGAAGACACGTCGTTGTTTTGTTGTGGGAAGGGGAAGGGGCGGAGAGTATGAAAATATCTGTTGGGGAATTAATTAATTAATGGGGGATTTAATGTTTGGAGTCTGGATGTTCGGGGATTCTAGAAACGAAGGAGGTTCTGGATTCTTCCGCCATCCAGTGGCCTGAGCTTCTGGGGATTTTTCTAGAATGGCTGACTTGTTAAAGTTGTGGCTGGGCCCCACACTTCCCCTCGGATTCAAAGCTCAAAGGCTTTTTTTTTTCGGGTTTTAACATTGAGAAATTAGTTTACGTGAATTTGATGTTCGACTCTCGATTCAATTTAAAATTTAATATTTAAATATTCAAATTTAAATTCGATTTAAACTCGAATCCTATGAGTTAAATTTAAGTAACGCAGTAATCGACTCGGTTCGACTCGGTTATAATTTAAACTCAACTTGAAATTGATCCGTAGTTCAATTCGATAAAATAATATAATAATATATTTAATATTACTTATCTACTCAAAATAAATGTTATTATTAATTATGTACTAAATAAGGGTGGTGGTTTTTTTTTATTAAATTTGGGTCGTCTTTATAATCGAATGATCATGATTAAAGTCTGAGATAAAAATATTATTTTCCCTGGCTAATATAGTCTTTATATATATACATTAGTAAATTTAATTGTAACTAGTTGTATTTATTTATATACAATATAATAACAAAGTAGTGAGATAGTTTATATGAGAGATTTATATACAATATAATTGTAATTTGGGTCGCAATTAGGGCCTCACCCCACTTGTAAATCATGCTCAACACACTTGGTTCATTTTCATCTCAGTATAGCAAATCATTCTTGAACGTTTAGAACATTTCCCAAAATATTTTCAGAACATTCCTAAAACAAGTTCAAACATTTTTATCAGGGCAGACAAGTCTCATGAACACATTCACATATGCCTGATATGTGTATGCAATGCAATCGCTACTCCGTCAAGGCCAGCATGTTTCATTCATATTCCTCACCGATATATATAATAAGAAAATGTCAACAACGATTGTCACTGGTTTGAAAATAACTAATATCAAACTGAAACATGAGAGCTAACTCTCATGGAAAGCAAACAATCATATATCTTCTTCAGATTTCTCGTAAGGGCAACTACGAAGGAGCCATTGAACAGCTAACTCAACATTGTCCCGATCTAACTGGTGTTGTTCCACTCTCGACAATGCTTTTCTAATCCCACTCGGGGAACCAATATCCTAAGCCCTCTCTCAACCTCCATATTTCTCTTGGCTTTGAGCACATCAACCGAGTACTTTCTGGCATGCACCTTTAGTACTCTTTGAATCATAAGTCTGGGCATATGTTGTACTTAATAATACCCGTAAACCTTCACGTCCTCCAAGTGTGAGACACTCAGACGTGGAGTTATTAGGATCCCTCGGGAATAGAACAGTCTGCTCCCTAATCCAGAGCTAGCTTTTACTGGCACATGCACATGCTTGTGGTATGTGTGAGTCGATTCACCTTCACTCGTCTCACTGGATGCTCGATAAAAATTATTTATAGGGCTGGGACGAAATTTATTATAATAGGCCCAAAGGCAACTTGAGGTGGATTTTATTTTCAAAACAAACTTGAGGGATCTCATTATCGAGGGTTATTAATTCGAAAAAATAATTAACTAGATGACCCGTGCTAGGTAGGGTCTTATAAATCATCCACCTGACACATCTGACAATCTAGAAATCAAATCACTGATAGAATGGAGCGATAAAATTTGAGAAGCGTGTCCTAACGGACCTGGTAAAAGCTTCAAACATGTTCACAAGCCTAGGCGGCAAGCTCCTACTCTGTACCTACACATCAAAACTAAATACTAACTCCCGCTCATGATACATACACACATCCTATAGCATACTCACATCAACCATGCATCAATCAATAGACATCAATAATAATTAGTATAAATTTTTCTACTCTATGTTGCATTAGATTACAATACTTATTTAGTTTACCTAATTAAATTTTTAGCATTCGTTTTAATATCACACAATCACACATTCATATTTTTATTACATAAAAATATCTAATACATCAATCATTCATCCTAGCATCCTATCATGTTGTACTAATAATCATTACTTTTAAATAATTAAATTGAAATAGATTATACCTCGTGCGTCGTAGGCAATTAGCGATGGTTAGGGTTTTGTCATGAGGTTCAAGGTGCAATTTCAGCACCATGTTGCGTTCAAAGTTCTATTGGGTTCGACCGGAGGGATTTAGTGGAAGATTAGGTGATTTTCGATGAATTTCTATGAATCCGATTTTTCGACGGGTTCCCGTAGTTTTTCACTGACTTCTGATGGTTTTCTGGCAACTTCCGACGGTTTTTCAGCAACTCTTCAGGGTCAGCATCGTCTTGGCGAGCTCGACCCAATGGTGGTGATGGCAAGGGTAGCCACCGTGGCCATGACAGCTGGCCACGGCGACGGTGTCGAGTTCGGGCGGGGCGGTCGGTCACTTCGATTGGGCTCATGGCCTGCATCGACAACGGCGCTAGGTTGGGGGGGAAATGTCAGGGAGGTCGTGTAACGACCAGCCCGAACCGAGCCCGGGTGTTACTGAGAAATGAATCATAACATGAAAATAAATCTAGAAATTTATTAATCATAAAAATATTAAATCATATTATGATAGCATGCATCAAAATAAAGAAATAAATTAACTATTTGAGCAAATATTCCACAGTCTTGGACCGTTTCCCGTAGCCACACTTATAACTCAAACCTAATTTGGTAAGTGAACCTTCTACCACATTCTTAAGCATCAGTCCGAAGTTGTTCACCTGCGGAGGCAATTCCGCGTTAGTGATAAAACCACTAAGCCGTATAATTACATGAAATAAGTCAATATATTCCTCATTAATATTTCACAAATCTTTTAGTGATTATGAGCCTATGCCGAGCTCTTATTATGCCGGGAGGGGTGGCCACCCCATCCGGTTACCATCTCATGCATGCG
>JAVDBV010066320.1:0-19084 GCA_032619315.1 Piper longum
CTCTGATCTCACTGAAAACTCGATAAAAATATATATAGGCCTGGGAAGGGATTTATAAAATAGGCCCGAAGGCAACTTGCTGTGGATCTTGTTTTCGAAATCATTCTCGAGGGATCTCATCCTCGAGGGTTATTAATCCGAAAACTAATTCGGCTAAATGACCCGAGTTAAGTGGGATCCGATAAAACGCCACTTAACTCATCCTGGAAGTCATAATCAAATATACAATGGAAAGAGCGTAAAACAGAAGCGAATCCTAACGGACCTGGTAGAAGCTCCAAGCGTGTCATCGCACCTAGGCGGCGAGCTCCTATTCCGTACCTACACATCAGAGCTAAAAGCTAACGCCCGCTAAATGAATGATGCGTCAAACTCGACACGATCAACATACTCACAATGAAAACATTCACCCATAGTCAAATAATCATAAATGTAAAAATAATTATAGCTCACTATATTCATATCAATTTTATTAAGTTTTTTCTAAATTACATCATGCTCAATCATCATGATTAGACTAGATCTATCTCATTAAATCACTTACTATTCATCCCATACTCAATCACATAATGCAACTTATCACTTCATTCACATTTAGACATTTATCATATCAATTACTCAACCCTAGCATGCTCTTTAACAATCATCAATCTTAAATAACAAGCTTGGAGGTAATTATACCTCGCATTGTCGGCAATCGGCGACGGTTAGGGATTTATCGTAGGTGCATCTCGAACCTCGAATTCGGCGCTCCACGGCGTCCGAAGCTTGATCGGGTTCAACTGGGTGAACTCCGCGGAAGCTCCGGTGAATTCCAGGGAATTCCGCCAATTCCCGTTTTTCGGCAAGTTTCGGTGGTTTTCCGGCGGGTTCGGCAGTTTTCCGGCAACTTTCCAACGGTTTTCTGGCGAGATTTGCCGGCGGCGTCGACTAGCCGGATAGTGGCCGTGTTGGGTACCATCGGAACCGTCTCGACGAGCCCGACACATCTGCGGTGTCGACGTGGCCGACGGAGGCGACGGCTTGCCGGAAAATGGCAAAAACAGGGCCGCGGCTATGGGTGGCTAAATCCGGCCGGCCTGGGCGGTGATCGGCTCCGATTCTGGTCGGGGACGGTCGCTGGGTGGTCGAGGAGGCCGAGCCGACCACTGGATGATGGCGGCGACGGTCGCTGGTGCCGGAATCGGCGACGGAAACGCGACGCGAGGGAGCGGCTTCCTCGCGTCATCGAGGCTGGGCGACGACCGGGCCTGGTCGGGCCGCACGGCGATGGCGTGGTGGGGCGGAGCGACGCCGATCGACGGTCGGGGGCGCCGGCAGTGACGGCGGCGGCCACACCTGGGGGGCAGCGCTAGGGTTTGGAAGAAGAGCGCGTCGGGGGAGAAGAAAAGAGAAGCATGGTGGCATTCTTGTAAATATTACTTGACTCGTCTCTGTCTCGAGTCAAAATAATTATTTACTCGAAATAAATTCTAAAAAAAATATCTAAAAAAATCGGGAAAAATCCCATAAAATAAAATAAACACATAAAAATCAAAATGACATGCTCTATAACTATCAACCTGCCCAAACTACCCGTAACGCGTCCTAACGCGGTAAACGGCCTAAAACTATTTCTACGATCAAGCTGCTCAAAAATAAAAACTATACTGCATATTTCTATATATTTTGATAACTCATTCTTTTCTGCTGTATTCATGACATTATCATCATATACTTGGGTACACATGACCCCTCATAGCTCATACACGTGACTGGCGTTGGCTCAGTACACGTGTTCTGAAACATTCTCGACTCGAAAATAACGGTCGAACCGACCGGTTCTAAATATAAAATCCTAACTCAAATTGTGGGTTTTACACATTCACCTAGAGTAGCTTCAAAAAAAGAGCTAGAGACGTGCATCATTGGTGGGGCTAATGTCGGCACAATTTCTGACTTCTTGGGGGCTATTTTATATTGAGTTGTGGAGATTGAAACTGACTCAATCATAATAGGCAATTATAATAGGTTGATGACAGATGAAAAGAACCTATCTCACCATTTAATATAAATTTAATGAGTCAAGGTAGTAATATTATTTCTAAGAGAGATTCTGTATTGCCATGAAAGGATCCATGGGATATGGAAGGAGATTAAAAAATGGAAGAAAGCTTCTTAAGTAGAGAATATATGAGTCTTGATAACACACACACACACACACACACACACACACACACACATCATTGTTTAAAAGCTAAGAATTCGAACTTGACTTAGAGTTAAATTGAGTCAAAGTCTTTAAGCTAACTTGGAGTTATGTTTACTATTTTTTCAAATAAGGAAATAAAATAGTTTATGAAATGATCATATATTGCCGCTTTGATACTTAAATTGATAAATGTATTATTTGTATTATCTTAAAATAATGATTTAACTAAATTAAAAAATAATATGTTTTAATTATTTTTATTACTTGGCTCGGGAGTCAATCATTAAATCTATTAGTAAGGAGACATCTTTGGAATAATTTTTTTTTTTAAAAATATGCTCAATATTGGTGGTATATATGTACAAAAATATAAGGACCAATGTTTTTAAAGCCATATCAGTGACTATATCGGATTTTTGACTGGTACGCAATATGCTTGGTTTAATTGGGTAGAACCAGGTTGAGCCGGATTCAACATGTTATACTGTAATAAATATTGTTTAATTATATTAATAAGTATTCAATGAATAACAGTATAAAAAACTACAATGTAGTTTACTGGTTTGGTGTGGTGACGTGCTTTAGGGGCACGATATCATGGCTTGAGAAACAACTGGGTTTAAAAATCGGGTGCATGTATGGTGTTATATGGTGAACTACACTGATTTTGAGTCTTGGTTAACCAACTTTTTAGATGTTGACTTATATCCAATATGTTTCATTTGGCCTGAGTTGTTATAGTTAGTATCTGACGCAGAATCGTATTATATGGTAGGTTAGGCTGCTAACCATGGGCCAAGTAAGACATTGGCTAGGCCTCTAACAATAGTCCAAATATAAGAATTCTGGCGACAAAATTTCTTAAAATAAGTGGATTGTAATAACTTTACTTTGTTCCATCTAATACCTACTATAGTAAAATCTATTATATTTGTAGGGATGCACCTATTATTCTTCAACTATATTAACCAATTTTTGAATGGATGATCGAGGATCATGTTGCACTTGAGCTAGAATGTTAAAGGTTGGTCCCGCTAGTCCAATCCAACTTTTAAGACATTGCTAAGGATTAGGTCACCAGAAACTAGGGAGTTCTTGTTTAGCTTAAGTATATACAGATGCTATATTTTTCGTTTCATTCCTAATTTAGTCTCTCGCAAGAGTTCGTCAACGATTATGTATATATTGCATAGTTGCATGAATCGGAATCGAAATCGGAATCGGTTTTCGAGGGAGTCGGAATTAGAATCGGTCTAAATCGGGCATAAATCGCTTCAGTTGAATTGGCCTGAATCGCTCATATACAAAAATTTGACAACTCATAATAGAAATACCTGAAATACATAATTATATAATTTCTCAACATAAATACACAAATTTGTAGTTTAATACAAGTATAAAAAGTATGACAATTTATCATCACAATACCACAATGTCATAAGTATAACATTTGATATATCATCATTTAGGCTGTATCAAATAACAACAAGACATTAATACAAGTCCTAAAAATGAATGATCAACACAATTTTACATAGTTATTTCTAAATCATCTAATTCATCATCTGAAGCATCTTCAGAGTCTGAATCATTATCACCAATGGGAAGAATAAAGCTATCAGTTGCATCAACATGAGATCCCTGTGTAAAGGGAGGCATAGAACTCTCACTCATATGAAGTCCCTCAGGCTCAGGAGGCAAAGACAAACCATCAGATGTAGTAGAACGCGATCCAATTGTAGTTTTCAATATGGTACCACTTTCATTCACTACAACGGTCTCTTCGTCTTCACCATCATTGTTGCCAACATTGGTACCAAAGAAACCATCCTGCATAAAAAAAGTCATACCCTATTCATTTCAATTTAAAAAAAATTCATACACAAATTCATGAATGTGATGTAATCTTTAATTAAACATATCGATGATGATGGGTGTCCCGTTCTCCAACTAACTCATCTAACGAGTCTTCTAAACTCAAATGTTCACTAACTGCATCATATTTATGCCTACACCTCAATTCGTTTTCTTTGACCCGTATGTTGTAATGAACATATACAAGATCATTTACTTACTTCCTTGCAAGTCGATTTCTTTTTTTGGTATGTACTTGGTCAAAAGTGCTCCAATTATGTTCACAACCCGATGATGATGAAGTTTAACTAAGTATTCTAATAGCAATCTTTTGTACTTCAGGGTAGCTTATACCATGTTGCTCCCACCATGATGCTACATTTGACAAATTGATTTACTTATAAGCTTGCTCTAAAAATGAAATCTAGAAAAAGGTGGATTTTACCTGGGTGAGGACTTTTCTGTTGGTAATTGCAAGAGAATGACCAAAATCTCCTTTTGTAGATACAAAATCGGACCACTACAAAAAAATTAAAACAAAATTAGTAATCATATTTAGTTATACATAAATATTTATATATAAAACTTAAAAATAATAGTATCTTGACCTGTAAAGATGCCATGGATCGAACTACCTCATTGACTCCCAAACGACAAATGACATCATTGAATGCATGATACACCTCACTTTGTTACAAAATTATTCCCAATCAAACACAAGCAATATGAAATTGTTAAAAAAATCATAAAGGTATGTATGTTAAATAAGAACATACAATGGTAGAGTCAGGGCGATAACGAGTTTGAGGATTAAACATATATGGTGCAGCATGAAGAGGATGACAAAATTAATTCGCCCATCTTTTGGTGATGATATCGACAAATAACTTCTATCGTTCTACTTTCATGCCATGTACCTCTTTTATTTTTTCTATAGTCTTTTGTATTTCATCATAAATGAATAGCATCGAAGGTCTTTCATCACTATTCACCAATCTCAAAAATCGAATAAGTGGCTCAATTGTTTTATGCATAAATTCCATCTTCTTCCAAAAATGTGCACCTAAGACAATATTTTCAGCTGCTATTCCATCTTCACCTTTTGCAAACTTCGATGATGAATACATTTCAGAAACAAACATCTTTTTCAGTGCCTGCTTATGTTCTAGGAAACTGGCAATCGTCAAAAAGTGAGTAGCAAATCGAGTTGCCCAAGGTCTCACCAATTCATGCCCATCTGTGAAGTTATTCCTCATAAGAGCTAATAACCATGAGTGGTTGTATATTAGTTTGGTGATTTTTTGTGCATTCATAATGCATGTTCCAATTTTCTTAATTTTTACAAAGTCCTTCAGCATATACAATGGGCAGCACACAGAGTCCAAAATAGATGTGGTCTCTTATGTTCTAGCATCTTCCCGACAGCTTTATATGCCGAAGCGTTATCAGTAATGATCTGCACAATATTTTCCTCCCCAACTTCTTCTACTACTTTATCCAGTAAACTAAACAAATATGTAGCATCCTTTTTTTTGTCTGAAGCATCAACTGATCCAAGGAAATACATTCCTCTTGGGCAGTAAACTAGAAAGTTGATCAAAGTTCTACCGGATTGATTGGTCCACCCGTCGGACATCCTTTAAGCTAGCATTTATGGAAGCCACTTCAGCAGTAAGAAGATTACCTGACAAAAAATTTTTGCCCGGAGGTTTGATCCCTTGATTACCGTATTTACCTGTAACATCAATCATTTTCTAAAAGTAAGGCGAGTCTACAACATGGAAAGGAATGGCACAGTGATAAAAGAATCGAGCAATAGCTGTGTGCAATTGCTCTTTCACCTTCTTTTATATTGCTGTAGAAATTCTCATTTGACCTGATGTATTTTTCTTCTCACTTTCAACAATAGGTGTCTTCCTCTTCCCAGTAGACTTAGAGCACCCAACACTTTGCTCCCGAACTTCCATCTCTTCCATATCTGAGTCATTCAAACCATATGACCCTATTTCTTCTCTAATCCTTTGTTTTTCTTTTTTGACCTTTTCCACACCTTTGATATAATCTTTCATTTTTTTGCATCTGCTTCAGGAACTTTCTTACAAGCAGCAACATTTCCTTTGAGTCCAGCAATATATTGCTTGAAGCGATATACCCCTCCACTTATGGTTTTTCTGCAAAAGTTACAAATGACTTGCTTCTTAGATACATCAATTGGTGTGCCATATTACCATCCAAAATCCATCTTCCCTGTGACAAATCTGGTATGAGATATGTAATATAAAAACACTCACATCCGACATATAACAAATCAAATGAATTTTAAACTTGAATCAACCAAATTACATAGCATACAATTGCAAATTTTTGATCGAAATTATTTAGGGTGCATGAACTTTTGGACAACTTCAAATGACTCTCTAGTTAAATTTGCAACAATGAGAAAATGAATCTATAGCAGATAGATGTGAAAAAAGATCAACATAAAGTCAATTTGATGACGAAAATAACCAACTATTAACAAGAAACCTAAACCAAGTATGTACCTCAGACATAACAAACTAGTATTATTATCCACAATAAAAAATTACCCACAATACAGAGAAAGAAAATAAGATGGAGTAGATGGGTGCATGATCTATGCAAAAACATGAACTATATCTATCTAGTTTCTTTCCATCGTCCACATGACAAATTGTAGTTACAACAAATCAAAATAAGAAACTACAAGATTACACGTCTGCATCTATAAAAGTCAATTCTATTCAATACAATCATTCTTGTAAAAAAAAAAACAACAACAACAGGCAACAAAGAGAACATACAATCAATCACAACAATGAAAATTGTTTTTCACAGCACAGAGCACATAGAACATATTCGCATAGCATGGCATTTGTAAAATGAAAAATTTGCACAGCACATATTTTCACATATTCGCATGGCACAGTACAATTTCAAAAATTGTGCACAACACAAAATTAGCACAACACATATTTGATTACGAATCCCAAATCAGTACAAAATTCGCACAAAAATTCGCACAACACATATTTGATCATGAATCCCAAATCAGCAATAAAAAAAAAATTGTGAAGCATTGTCAACATAACAATTTGCACAACACATCATAGATAACAATTTGCACATCACAACATTCAATTTAAAAAAAAAATCCAATTGTACAAAATTTTTGATTCGGACGCCGATTTCACCCGTCGGAGGCGAAGTAGCGCTCCACAGCACACTACACAACGCTATCGGCCGACCACCGGTCGGAGGTGAAGTTGCGAGGGCGGAGGCGAGGTCGAATGCCCGGTCGGAGCTGAGGTCAGAGGCGACGAAGCGCGGTGGAGGGCTGAGGCGCGACGGCGGTGTGGGGGAAACAGATTTGATTTTAGGTTTTTAAAATCAAAATTCCAATTTTACCCATGCTTAAATAATTTAATAAATATCATATATAGGGTATTTTAGTCATTTATCAAGAAAAATCGATTCTTCCAGATTTACCTTGATTCTGATTCCGATTTAAATCGGTCGGAATTGGGGTAAATCGCCTGATTCCGTGCCCGATTTGGTCCCGAAATTAGATCGGCACACTGCCGATCGATTTAAATCGGCTGATTCCACTCGGAATCGACCTGCAACATTGATATATTGTATATATAATATCAGCTAAAACATGGAAGAACAGTCACGGACACACATACAAATCCGGCAAACCCGCGATGATCCAAGCCTATATACAATCACACCGATCAGTTTTACATAACCAGTACACAACTTTGTGATTGTTACATGTAAGTATATACTGATCCATCTTGATCACATAACAGAGCAAGCAGCATTGACGTTGTCATCGTTGAACATGTTGCTAACCTTGTCATCCCCTCTGTTGGTGATGGGGATTGCACCATGCTTGTTTGTGTCATGGTATCCATGCCTCCAGTAGTCGTAGCTCTCTCTGTAGTCGTTGATTTCTCGGAAATAGTTAGAGGCGTTGGTGAAGTATAGGGGCACGTAGTTGGGCTAGAACTCGGCTCTCTTACCACTCCGTCTCACCGCCTTCAACACCTTGTTTCGGTCGACATAGACGATCACCGTCACCTTTTCCAGCTCCAAGTTCACTTCCACTGTATCAACTCCTGCCATGCAGACCATATTGAAGAGAAGGAGAAGAAGAAAGAGATGATCGTACTTGTGTGTGTGTTGTACATGTTGGTGGGGTTTTGATAATTATCCTTTTGATACTGATCAACTTTTTTCATGTGGATTCTTTGATTCATGAGAAATTAGAGGATTTTTTTATGTTTAAATCTTTGTATGATTAATTAATTAGACATGTATGAGATAATTCGATTTGATTATAGTTCAAAAACTCGAAGCTCAAGGACCTTGGAAGTATGGGTGGTTGACTTAGGATGAATGGCATGAAAAGCTTACCATCTAACTAAAATCGTGAATTTTGATTTTTTTTGATAATTTTGCGATTTTGAAAAATCTCTTAAATGGAATCTGATTGGTGGCATGGTGACACTAAAAATCTCGTAGAAAAGATTTCCAGCTCGATAAAGCCAACTCATAGTCATTTGAATTATTTTTTTAATGTAACAGATTGAAAGAGGTACAAAGACTTAATATTGTAGTTAGTCACTTACATCATCTTTAAAAATGCTAATTTGACTAATCCATTAGAAAGAATGAGATTGTGTTTTTGTAGTTTATGTTACTCAACTGATCAAGAATTAATGCTGGATTCAATCAGAGAGACTTGTCGATATAAAATTATCAATGAAGTTTGACTTAAAAAGCTATGAAATAGACTGGGCTTTATAATGTTTCTAGAGTCAAAAAAAATTTTAAACAGAATTATGTAGGCACCCTTAATAAGCAGGAGGCCCAAGCTTTTAATTTACATCTTCAACACTTCCACACGCTAACATATGCCTATGTGGCATGCTTTGTACGTTTAAGCTTCATAATAGCATTTCGAACAACTCTTGGCAGCCAACACAACACATCCTCACTTTGAGCTCCACAGTCTGCAAATAACGAGTAAGATAATGTTGCAAAAAAGAAAAATATTCATCATATGTTTTAACTTCATGTCACCAAAGATTAATATTCTATAAATATACAAATTGAAGCCAAACATGATTATAAATGTTATGATAAATTGATAATAAACCATATATAAGACGCCAAATCACTAAAAAATACACAAAAAAGAAGAAAAGAATAAAAAAGGTTAGTATCAAGGCAAAATTAATGTTGTATGTATTTGGTTAAAAATCGTGGCAACTTTACATTTTTACAACATAAATGTCTCTAGTGACATGGCTTAACAAAATCCGTCATTGATGCAAAAGAAATTTTTGTGACCCTATTTTTTGTGACAAATTAAGAATGTTGGCAGCAAATTTTTCGTCACGAATGCTCTATTTTCTTGTAGTATCATGCATGACATTCAATCTGAATGTCAGTATAACTTTCTCTCATTGATAGAGAAGAAATTACTATAACTACATCAAGCTATGTAGGAAGAGAAGAAAAGTAATTGGATGTTGAAATCTAACCTGTAAAGAAAGAGGGCGACTTTTAGGCATGTTGATATTCTTCTGAGAGTAGGTGTTAACGAAAGCAATTAAGGAGTTCAATATGCTTCTTTCAAGTACTGATGCTGCCATGGTTGTGGAGGCAAGCAATATAAATGAAGTTATTCCTGAGATGAAGTTGAATTCCAGGGGGTGGAGAGATTCCTAATCCCCAAGGCATCACTTTCTTAAGAGTAATAGTTTCTCCACAATATTCCATTCCATTTAAAAGATAGGAATCCAGTCCATTTAAAAGTTTGGTATATTGACACGGGAAGGGAGTTTTGGTGGGTAAGGGATCAAACTGCAAAGTTATTCCATAAAACTTAGACTTCTTCCCCCGATCTTTTGAACAACAAAACATGCACGTTACAACTTGTATTCCCATCCACTTCAAGTGAGTTTCTTAAATCAGTGATTACAGGCTTTTTATCAATGGGGATTCAGTAGAGCATAGTTTTAAATATGTATGTGCTTGCTGGCCGAGGGCAATACCCTCTTCAAATCTGATTTGATTACCATTTTAGTAAGTACCCAATATTTCAATTCGGAATTTTCAACAAAACCTAGAACTTGCCTTTTTATGGAGATCTATGGGGCATCAAACTTTTCAATTTGCAGAGTAAACAGATGGGAATTTGGTTGCTAGCGTAAATTAAAGGGAACATTCCTAATTGTGGTCTAATTATATTCATTAGCACTAGTTGACATTCATTAGTGATTTGTGCCTACAAAAGCACATCATTCTTTTCAAATTAGTGAAAGCTCAAAACAGGTCTTGTAGCAATACAGGAAGGAATGGAATAAAAAATGCCGATGATGCCGACTAGATTTTAGAATGATGCCTCACATAGTGTAACGAAGGTATATGTTATGAATAAAAGGAATAACTGCACAGTGAGCTCAACTTCATCAATTTAAACTCTCCAAATCTGGATTATCCTATTCAGCGTAGCATTCATGGACTAGAAACAAAAAAAAACTACTAGAACATACACTTGTATCATCAAATTACAAAAAAGATAGCACCAAAAGGACTCAACTGTAAGGTAGCTGTAAAATATGTCACATGTATTGGAAATCAGTTAGCAGTGGACTGTCTTCCCTATTTCTCCGTTAAAAGAAAAATTAATCACATGCAATTAGTTTTTCTTTTGTTTTGCCCATTCACCGACATAACAAACATCTTTCATTTCCTTCCTCAGAAATGTATACGAGTGTATCGATTTTTGAATTTAAATGCATGTAATAGATGTTGTCTTCTATGGATTGATGAGGAATGCATCATTTATGTATTATATTAGGCGTTAGTATTTAGCCTTGATGTGTAGGTATAAAATAGGAACTTGCCGCCTAGGCGCGTGGACAAGATTGAAGCTTCTACCAGGTCCATTTAGGACTCGTTTCGTGTTTTATGTTCTATTTTATTGTGTATTATTTTATTACTTGCAGGATAAGTTAGGTAGCATTTTGTTGGATCCCACTTAACGCAGGTTATTTAATTGATCAATTTTCCAGATTAATAACCCTTGAGGATGAGATCTCTCGAGTATGCTTAAAAAAATAAGATCCACCCTAAGTTGCCTGTGGGTCTATTATATAATTCCCTTCCCAGACCTCTATACAAATAGTTTTCGCGTTTTTAATAAGAGAAAAATACCAATAACCGTGTTATGCTAGTGGGCACGTGCCAGTCGAAGCTGGAAATACTGACAACCATACATGGCAGTCGAAGTCAGGAATACCGATAACCATATGCGCCAGCTAGTCGAAGCCAGGAATACCAACAACTGTATGTGCTCGTTGAAGCTGTGAATATCGACAACCATATGCGCCAATCTAACTTGGAAGTACCGGCTACCATACATGTCAGTAGAAGCCGGAAATACCGACAACCATATTTGCCAGTTGAAGCTGAAAATATAGTCAACCGAAAAAACCAACAACCGTGCTACGCAAGCAGGCACGTGCTAGTCAAAGCAAGAAATACCAACAATCGTATTTGCCAGTCAAAGCTAGAAATACCGACAATCGTATGTGCTAGTCGAAGCTGGAAATACCGACAACCATATGTGCCAGTCGAAGCCGGGAGTACCAACAGCCATATGTGTCAGTCAAAGCCGGGAATACCGACAATCGCATGTGCCAGTCGAAGCCAGAAATACTGACAATCCTATGTGCCGGTCGAAGCCAAAAATATCGAAAACCGTGCTACGCGAGTTGGTATATTCATATAGTCCCAGGGGACCCGAAAATGAATTGAGAAAATGCCGAAGAGGCATCAACAACAACAAATCAGTCAGTTTAGTTTAGGATGCTACCGGGTCTACAACCCAGTGGTTCCTCAATAGATGCCCTTAAGAGTGTTCACAAAAAATATATAAATATTTTTATTCAAAATGAGAGTTAGCTCTCATTTGCTAGTTTGTTATGTAGTTATATTTTTGGACTAGTAACAATCGTTAGTGACGTGTTTTTATAAAATATATAGGTGAGGAGCATGAGCTGAATGTGTCAGCCTAGACGGAGGAATAGTGACGTCTCTTGCACACACATGTTAGGCAATAGAATGCTAATGTTTAGTTTATGTTAACATTATATTAAGAATGATGTGATACAATGCAAGATATGACAACATTTGAATACATATGTTTTAGCAAATATATTTAGATATTAAATAAATACAACAAGTAAGCCCTAGAATTGGATGTGAAAAGTGATTAGAATGCTCAGATGAATCAAGACCCCAGATTCAGAGTGTATTATGCAGTAGATTATAAACTAATGTGAATATCAATGCATGAGTTGGTTGATACATCATCCATATAGTAGCAAGTTAGGTTTATTTTGTGCATTCATCCATGCATAGCGATCAACATCTTCCATCTCGAGACACCGAGAGTAGATCGATCCTCAGGGTTGGGTTTAGGTTAGTTGGCTTAACTGGGACCAGTGACTTTTCGGTTCGGTTCCCAAGTGTGAACTGGATTTGGGGTGTAACAGACACACCTCCCTATTGCCTCTGCCATGGCTTTGTCCTCTGATCATAGCTAACAGCCACGACCCAACCTCCTCTCCTCACGACCTTCTAACCTATTCTCCTCCACAACCTAGCCTCTACGACACCCTCCTCCCTCAACCTTGATACTCCTCCTTGAACTTTGTCTGCTACTGCTGTCTCTTCGGCTCTCTCCTCTGACTGCCAATGTAAAAAAGTAAACCCACTGGGAGTAGTGACATATTCTTCAACTCTTCTCTGTCATCTTATTCAACTCTATCATTCTCACTAACATCAATGTCCTCATCCATATAGAACATTTCCTTCTCAGCTGAAAAACAAATTCTTGGGCATAATTACTAGAAACAAATTCATTTGACCAGCGATTAACACATAAAAGAATGTAAACATCTCTGAACTTCAATCGAAATCAATAGAATGAGATATCATAAAAACATATAACAATAAAAGCAATGATAAGTGTCGACTACAACCAATTTAAGTCATAAAAATTGAAGACACATAGTGAACCAAATTTAGCATCTATGATAAATTTAAATAGAATAAAAACAAGTGTAAATAAAAAGAGAAAACAAACTTTAACACAAAAAAAACACTCAGGCAATGTAAGGGAGGCAAGTCCAAAATCAGATTTTCATAATAAAACTACAAAAGACATTAAGATAAGCAACATAAGGGAAGACAAGTAGCAGTCCATGCAAGTGTATGCACAAGTGGCAGGAGTGTGTCCAATTGTGGGAGTGTTGCTGGGGTTGGGAGCAGTGCCTGTAGGAAGATGGAGTGTTGGATAGAAATGCCTATTTGGTGGTGTGCCAGAGAGAAAGGATCGACGATCACTATTGACTGCTGCCAGAGTTAGAAGGAGGAAGCTGGCGTAGGAAAATTTAATGTAGTAGAGGTTGGAATTTCCACACCTGGTTGGATAGGAATATCCCAAAATAATATGCAAGAACAACTTAGTCTCAAATATAGGGCACACCATAACAGTTTTTTCAATACAAGATTACAACCCTCTACACTAGAGCCTTCTTTGGTAACTTGTATCCAAGGTGCAATGGATTCTTCTCCTTGACAGTCCAGCAACAAGGAGAGTCTTCAATCTCGTGTCACCCCACAAGATCAAACCAAAACACCGCTTCAAATCAAGTTTTTTTTTTCTTAAAGCTCAATAAAAATCACCACAGACAGAGTGGGGGAACATAGAGACATAAAAGCCAGTTAAAAAACTCTCTTTTTTTTTGGAAAGGAGGGTTTATAAAGAAAAAATGATGAAAGGAGGTAACAGCATTCGGGCGCTAGCTTGGGTGCTAGCGTCTTGAAAAACTAGATGCTTATAGTGCCCGAGTGTTGGTTTTATTAACACAAAACCAACAGCTAGGAGGGGCCTTGTGAGAAAGGAAAGGGAAGATGTTTTTGGAGTTGGGTAGGATTGTAACACCGCAATTTGGCTTCAAGGACGGACCAAACTGTGATATTATAATTTGCAAAGCTAGTCATTGGGGTATCGTGTTCGAACTATGGAAGTTGATCTCATCTCTCCAGGAGGCTTAAAACAAACACCTTACTGTATTTTTATAAAATGCATGCAAAATCATACTACATAGATCGGATTTTAGACTAAGAGGGTGACTTTATAATGCAATGATCACTCTAAGTTATACAAAGGCAACACCTCCAATGCAGTTAAGAGGTTGAGTACTTGAAGTATACTATGACGTGTTTCAATTCTTATACTTAGTTTCAGTGATTGGATTAGATAACTTGATTACTTAATGCGGATGAGTGCGGTAATGTAAACATTGGGTCATGGTTATCTGTTTCATGTACCCCATAAGGAAAATTTAAACACAGATGCATCATCGGATGCTAGTCATTAGGCTATTTCAACCTCTTAATCCATTCACAAATTGTTTGTGCATCCTGACTACTAATCGTGTATGTGGCTTTACGCTTCAAGAAAAGATTTCCTTGTTTGATCAACTCCAACTCAAGTCGATTACAGTACATGACAATATCTTTATGACCTTTTTGCTTCATCTTTGTTTCTTTCCCCTTTTTCTATACTTGCATAACATCTATATTATGGTACAGTAGCAAAGAGCTCTAATATGATAACTCCCAAAAATATATATCTCCTCCTCCAATTGTGAGATTTTCTGATACCAGAAACTCTCTCATCACTTTTCATATTTGGGCCAATTTATATATCTGACAAAGAATCTACTCTTAATTTGATCTGCCATCCAGTTAAATTGAAGGAGACCTATCTCTTTTAACCATGTCCTGAGAGAACTACTGTCTTTGTTGTCTAAAAGGGTAATCTGGCGGCAGAAGCTGCCAGTGACAATCAAACCATGATGGTTTGCTAGAGTATAGAAGACAAAAAATTTTAGGTTTTTCCAAACAAATAGGGCAACCTAGCTTACTAGGTGTGCTCCATCCCAATAAAATTCGATAAGTGAGGAAATCATTTATTTGCCATGATAAAGTTGCACGCAATTGAAAATTCTGTCTTAAGGAAACATCTCACAACAGTTCAAAGTCATATGAGCGGTCTAAGATTTATATCCATAGGTTGACTAGGACTGAGTTTTCCAAAAAAGAGTATGAATTGGAACATGAATGAACGTGTCATGCACATCCACAATGGGAAATTATAAACAATGTTAATGACAGGTTGATAGAATAGGTCTTTGATGAAAACTTAAATGGATTAAAACTCTTTGCGCACAAACATAATCATACATTGTGTTCATCAGATGCAAAGGAGGGGTGTGATCTCTCAAAATGCTTCCATGGTTCACTGTGTGCAAGATGAGCCATAACTTCATGGACCATTGGATTTTTCTGCATGACAAGACATTTATTCAATCTTCTGCGACATGAACAATCTTTGCAATCTTGGGATGATAAAAAAATAACACAACACCTTGGCTGTGACGCCTTTTCCCCTCTTACCATCTTGATTTGTTGATGTATACTTGGCACCTTGCAAAATGAGCATTCTTCTAAGTGTAACATCTCCTTATAATACTACATACACTCATTTGGGCATACATCTATTTTCTCCACACTCATTCCTAACTTTATCAATTTCTTTGAGTCGCAACAAGAACCTGGTAGCTTGTTCTCCTCCAGAAAAACACTTTTTATAACAGAATTAAATTCATCAAATGTTGTTTGATTAACATTATGACTCATTTTTATATTTAATAACCTTGTTGTATACAATAAAGATGCATAATCACAAACCAGACATAGTTCTTGATCTTATTGTTTCAAGAGTTTAAAAAATGCTACCCAATGTAGTCAATTGAGTATGATGTCCACTCAAGTTTCCAACTCTTCGACTTACACAAATGCAGCCAAAGCTATATACATCCATCCTCATCGAGCTTTATCAACACCATAAATTGTAGCTATCAATGGGTGAGGCCCAATGCCATGACCAACAATTCCTAAGCTTCTTTGTTTTTAATGTTTTTCTGCATCCAAAATGAAACATATTTAATAAAATATTAATTAACTAAAAAATAAAGTAAAATATCACCTAATTAATAATATTTATACCCTAGATTTATAAAATCACATTAAAACATGGGTAAATATTATATAGATAAAACATTTAACACACCCCCAAACTTAAACTGTTGTGTGTCCCGAGCAAAATATTATAATAAAAAAAACAAAATTTTGCTACACAAAAGTACTTAGTCCTCATTATGTTCTCATATGATTCTTAATCAAACAATCCAGAGGCAACAAGATGTCAATCAAATCCGAAATTCCATTTCATCAATCACACCCAAAGAAGGCTCTGTGTGTGTGTGTGTGTGTGTGTGTGTGTGTGTCTAATATAATCCTTTTGCTTATCTTTCTCATTTGCAGCAAGAGAATACCACTCTAGCTCATGTTTAAATATGTTTGACATTCGCTTTTATCTTGACTAATGTAAGCATTTATTTTTGTTTTTTTAGAGAGTATCCAACTTTACCTTTTGATGACAACCCCATAATTACTGAGTAACGAAGGCCCAATTATGTAGCTAAGTAGTCATTGGTCTAATTTATTCATTTCTTTTTTAATGCTAGGACAAACCTAAACAACCAAAGCCATCATGCAAATTCTAACGATTAAAGGATTTTTCCTATTGCAAAACATTCATTAAAATCATCTAAAACAAAGGATTGTGAAAATAATATAAGGTAGAGAACCAAACTCTCAAATGCAATCATTTACTCAATTTATCCCTCATATCAATTATTCAAGTTTTCCCAAGAAAAGTAAGACTAATTCACATGTATCTATCATTGAACCAAGAGACTAATATACTGTTACATTATAAAATTTTTACACTAAACTGTACTATATATATATATATATGTATATATATATGCATATATAAATCTAAACATGAGTCAAGCATGAATAATATGCACAAAATTAAGGCATCCCCCACACTTAAACTAAACATTGTCCTTAATGTTGAATAATAATAATAATAAAGAGAAAGAAGTGAAAGAGAACTACCTCAACCAATTAGTTGGTTGATGATTATCATGGATAACTAGATTTGTACTTGACCCATTCTTAGGTCTTGGCTTGCCTCCCAAGAAGCGCTTGGTTTAACATCTATAGCTAGACGCCTATTGCTCATTCTTTATTTAATGTGATGGATAACTCCAAAGTTTCTCCCCTTCAGTATACATCTATTGACTTTAAATAATCAATCCCCTTATTCAGTCTTAATTTCAATTGCACTGTGTGGAAAAATTGTTTGCACTGTTAAGGTCCAGACCATCTTATTTCAATTTTCCTTTGAAAAATTTCAACTTTTAGTCATATAACAATACCTTTTGTCTAGGAAAAAATGGTTCTGAAGCAATTCTTTGATCATGCCATGCTTTGGATTTTTCTTTATAGATCTTGGCATTTCTATGAGAAGCCATTGTAATTTCTTCTAATTCAATAAGTTGTTGTAGTCTCATTTTTCTGCATGCTTCCAAGTCAAAATTCAATTCCTTAATGGCCCAAAAAGCTTTATGTTCTAATTATAGGAGAAGACGACAAGCCTTTCCAAACACTAATCAATAAAGGGACATGCCAATTGCTGTCTTGAAAGTTGTTTTATAAGCCCATAGAGCATCATCTAACCGAATTGACCAATCATTTCTATGACCTTTTACTACCTTCTCTAGAATTTTAAGAATCTCTCGAACATATACTTCAGCTTTACCGTTAGTTTTTTACGGTAAGCGGTGGCAACCTTATGTTTCACTCCATACTTAGCCAGTAAAGCTTTAACTTGCCTATTGCAAAAGTTGGACCTTTCATCACTAATGATTGCCCGAGGTGTACCAAATCTTGAAAAGATATAATTCTTTAAAAACTTAACCACCACCTTGGCAACATTCTAAGGTAAAGCCACTACTTCAACCCAGTTAGAAACAAAATCGGCAGCTAAAAGAATATAAATGTTAGAGTTTGATAGAGGAAAAAGACCTATAAAATCTATACCCCATGCATCAAATAATTCCACTTCAAGAATATAGTTGAAAGGAATTTTATTTTTCCTAGATAGATTTCCAACCATTTGACAGCTATGACATCTCCCAATAAAATATCTTGCATCTTTAAATAGTGTAGGCCAAAATAATCTCGATTGGAGAAATTTCATCGATGTCCTTGTACTTCCAAAGTGCCCGCCATAATTTGTTGAGTGACAATGACAAAGTATAGACTCCATTTCATCTTCTGGTGCACATCTTCTTATCATCCCATCAGCACATTGCTTGAAGAGAAGAGGGTCATCACAAACATATAATTTAGCCTCATGAAGAAATCGTTTCTTTTGTTGAAAGTTCAAGTCTGGTGGCATCTTCCCACTCACCAAGTAATTAGCTAAATCAGCAAATCATGGGGAAAACACCACTTGCAATGGCCAATATATTTTCATCAGGGAAAACTTCATATGTAAAACCCGTGATTCGAGTCACGGTTTTATAGTCGTTAGCCGATCGGTTGAGTCGTCGGTTCGAGTTGAGTGTATTTCAGAACACGTGTATTGAGCCGATGCCGGTCACGTGTATGAGCTGTGAGGGTGATGTGTAGCGAGGATGTGATGATAATGACATGAATGAGCAGAGAATGAGTTATCAGAATGCATGAGAATATACAGTAGGTGATTTTAGATTCATTATTTTGTGATCGTAGAAATAGTTTTAGGCCGTTTATCGTGTTAGGATGTGTTATGGGTAGTTTTGGATGGGTTATTAGTTATAGACCATATCATTTGGATGTTGTGTGTTTTATTTTATTTTGTAGGATTTTTCCTGATTTTTCTAGATTTTTTTAGGATTTATTACGCGTTAGTTATTATTTTTGACTCGAGACGGACTCGAGTCAAGTTTTATTTACAAGTATGCCACT
>JAVDBV010066343.1:0-12527 GCA_032619315.1 Piper longum
AGTCGAAGTGGCGGCGGCGTAACAGTGAAAACGGGAGAAAACCAAATATATATATTATATGGGAAGCTCGGGTTGAGTGTATGGTTCAGATCTTACCACGTGGCACGATCTGGACGCTCGATGGCTCGTGGCCTAGTGGGACCCACCTATGGGTACACGCAATATAGATATGGCGGCAAGATCAGATCGAGACCGTCCGAACTCGAAACCGACTCGAGTCGTGAAATTCACTCTATAGGAGGAAATCGGGGTAAGAATGCTAAATGGGCCTCAAACACTAAACTCAATCAAACTGGGCCCACAGGGGCATAAATCGAGTGATCTAAAATTCCTATGATGCATGCAAATGATGTACCCATAAAATCCCAAACGGATACTAAACGCCGCAACGGCCTAAATCTAGGCTTAAAATCCTGTCTAATACATACAAACAAATCCGTATACCTTAGTGTACACTGATAACTCGTAATCTTATAATTTGCATGTCGGGCATACTCAGCCTCCATAACATGTTCATACGGCCATTTAGGCCCATACTCATAATCTGAAACTATTTTGGCTCGATCTTGCTCAAACCAACTCGATACTGACCCAAATAGGGAAAACATAAATAGGGTAAAACCCTAACCCAAAAATGGGGTTTTACAAATCATCCTAAGCCCTCTCTAAACCTCTACATAACTCTTAGTATAGATCACAAAAGTCGAGTACTTTCATACAATCGCCTTCAATACCCTCTGATACCACAAGTCTATACATGTGCTATACAAATAATAGTTGTCTACTCTATGCCTCTTCGAGTGTGATGAAAACATAATAGATAGAGATATCAAGTGCAACGACCTGACCTAATTAGTGTAAATTGATGGGTTTAGTCACATCTTTAAAGGTGATTAATCAATTTCAAGATCATAAGTGCATCCTCACTAATATATTGAATTTTAGGCTAGTGGGTATTGGATGTGAAACTAACCAGACTAATTAATTATGATGATCTCACATTATAATCCCTTAGGAATGGATTGGCCCTCTCCCCAATCCAAAGCTCGTTGTAACCTACATGTGCGTCCTTTTATAATATACACTAGATCAAATCTACCAATTCTCTCCTCACGAACATTTGATGAAAAATATATATAGGGCTGGGATGGAAATCATACAAATACACCCAAGGCAAGATGATGTGTATATGAGTTCGAAAACAACACGAGTATCTCATACTCGAGGTTATTAATCATGAAAATAAAATGCGTCTAAATGGCTCGTGTTAAGTAGGATCAAATAAAATAATCACTTAAAACATCCTAAGATCCAAAATAAAAAATGATGATGAAGTAGAGCGATAAAGCTGAGAAGAAAGTCCTAACAGGCCTATGGCTTAAGCTCCAAGCATGTCGTCTTATTTACGGCGAGCTTTAACTCCAAAATCTATATCAGAACCAACTATTCAATTAAAATCTAACAAGTATATATAATGCATGGTCGTGATGTGTGTTCACATTGTAACAACCCAGCCAAAAATGCAATATCATGGGCCTAACCGGCTTGGTTGTTACTCAAAAATATATCTAACCTGCCTTGTAACGACCAACCCTAACTAAACCGGCTGTTACTTAAAATGATGAATGAAAAAATAAGTTTAGAATTTATAACTTATCAAAATAACTCACGATTCATACGGCAATATATAAAATAACTGTCCCACAGGCGCGGACCATTTTCCATAGCCACATTTATAACACAAAAAGATAAAAAGGAAGTCCACTTATTATCCATTCACAAGACTTGAGTCGGTGAAATAACCGCCCAACAGTCTTTTATTCTTCGGTCTAACACTGCTAACTTGCGGAGGCAATTCCGCATTAGTGATTAAAATACTAAGCCGTATAACTAAATAAAACAAGTAAATAAAAACCACATCAATATCTTTCAGTTCAGTCTAAGATTATGGACTGTCAGGTCCATTCTGACATGTCTGTTATTGACTGTCAGGTCCATTTTGACATGTCTGTTACTGGCTATCAGGTCCATTTTGACATGTCCGTTATTGGCTGTCAGGTTCATTGTGACATGTCCATTACTACTAGTTGTCAAGTCCATTCTAACATGTCCATTATTGGCTGTCAGGTTCATTCTGACATGTTCGTTACTGGTTGTCAGGTCCACTCTGACATGTCCATTATTGGCTGTCAAGTCCATTGTAACATGTTCAGCGGTCAGGTCCATTCTGACATTATTGGGCTGTTAGGTCCACTCTAACATGTCCAGCTATCAGGTCCATTCTGACATTATTGGGTCGTCGGATCCATTCTGACATGTCCATTATAAGATTATGGGTTGTTAGGTCCATTCTAACATGTCCATTCATAGCTTGTGGGTTGTCAGGTCCATTCTGACATGTCAATTATGAGATTATGAAGGGTGCGGCATTGTGTTGGTCTGAGTTAACTCCTCGACCCCAGTTGCACTCGGTGCATGGTGGTCGAATATGGGCTCAGGCAGACTAAATTGCCCACAAGGGAAATACAACATTTTAAATGATTATATGGACCTGGTTAGCTTGTACATAAACCCGCAACTACAACCAACGATCCTAATCCAAGCAAAGAGGAGGCCGGTGCTAATAAGGAAGAAGAAAATGAGAATGACACCCCGCCTCACAACTTATATAATGAAATGACGGCTAGGGTATGTGAAAACACCTAACACCCGTATTTCATTTAACCAGTTAACCGGGTGAATAATAGTTAACCGAGTAAAGAATACTTTTCACTTAACCGAGTAAATAATGATTAACTGGGTGGAGAATATAATATAAAAGGTAATAATAATTCTCCAACGTTCGATCCCACCATGTCAAATATATTTATTTATTTATTTTCCCGATTGTTCACAATCTCCATAACTTAGAAGTATTTTGTCCCCGAAATATTATAACATTAACAGGGAAATCACGATGAAGTACATCTTCGGGATCGGTTCATGCTAGTACAATTATAAGAATCTTATGCTACGAATAGGCTAGGGTATTTCGTTGCCATATCTTGTTCAGTCTCCCATGTAGCGTACTCTGATTTCTGATTTCTCCATAATACTTTTACCAAAGGAATTTCCTTGTTCCTGAGTGTCTTAATTTATCTTGCTAAGATGCAAATCGGCTTTTCCTCGTAGGTTAAATCTGACTGTAATCTAAGTATTCAAAATTTGTGAGTATGTGATCCTCATCTCGTACATATTTCTTTAGCATTGACACATGAAAAATATTGTGTACTCCAACGAGGCTTGGTGGTAATGCTAATCTATATGCACAATTTCTGACTCGATCTAGGATTGGGAATGGCCCTATGAATCTTGGTTTCAACTTCCCTGATGTTCTAAATCTGATCACCCTCTTCCTAAGAGATGTCTTTAGGTAGACAAACTCCCCAACTTGGAACTCTAGGTCCCTCCTTCAAGTATCAGCATAACTTTTTTGTCGATCCCGAGCTGCCTTAAGCCTTTGCTGAATGAGTTACACTTTTTTGGCTCCTTCCCTCACCATCTCTGGCCCGACTATAACTGCCTCGATAGACTCCAACCAACACGATGGAGACCTACAGGGCCTACCATATAAGGCTTCAAATGGTGTCATCCCAATACTGGCTTGGTAAGAGTTATTGTAGGTGAATTCAGCCACGGCTAATTGTTTCTCACAATCTCCTCCCCAGTCAAGGATGCAAGCTCTCAACAAATCTTCCAAGGTTTGAATAGTCTGCTCACTCTGACCATCAGTTTGGGGATGATACGCTGTACTTAGCTTGATTTGGGTCCCCATAGCTTTTTGGAAAGCTTCCCAGAAATGTGAGGTGAATCGGGGATCTCGATTAGAGACTATCTCCTTTGGAATCTCATTAAGTTGGACAACGTTATTAACATACAATTCAGCTAGGTATTCAACCGTCACTAGTGATTTTGTGGGAATAAAGTGAACTACCTTAGTCAGACGGTCTACAACCACCCATATCGAGTCATGCTTCTTCAAAGTCCTTTGGGAGTTTAGCAATAAAATCACAAGTGACACACTCCCATTTTCAGGTAGGTATTTCTAGAAGTTGTAATAATCCACCGAGTAGTTAATGTTGGGCTTTGACCAGTTGGCAAGTCTGACACTTAGAAATAAAATCCACCACATCTCTCTTCATCTCAATCCACCTGTAGGTACACTTTAAGTTCGGGTACATTTTTGTAACACCAAGGTGTATTGAGAACTTTGAGCGATGAGCCTCTTCCAGGATACTCTGCCTTAGTGCCTCAACCTTGGGTACACACAACCTCCCTCTAAATCTGATCACACTATTGGAATCTGTTACCATGTAAGGAGTCTTGTCCAACATCTCATTCAGCTCCTCATCTTCTATTTGTGCTAGTTTCACCCGGTCAACCAATTCTTTGGAGATAATTAGGGTTGCCAGTAATCCTATTAGTTGTTCCACATGGTTGATAGCCACCACTTCTACTGACACAGCCAAAAGTCTAGCTAGTTGTTAACCCTTGTCCACCTTGCCCTTCCAACTCAATGCGTCGGTTACCACGTTCGCTTTCCCATGGTGGTATTTGATTTGAAAGTCATAGTCCTTCAAATATTATATCCACTACCTCTATCGAAGGTTAAGGTGGTGAAGACGTAGTTCAAACTCTGGTGGTCAGTGAAGACTTCGAACTGGGTTCCATACAAGTAGTGTCTCCAAATCTTCAGAGCAAAAATAACTGTTGCCATTTCCAAGTCATGGGTTGCATAATTTTGCTCGTAAATCTTCAATTGGTGAGAGGCATAAGCCACCACCTTACCTCCTTGCATAAGGATGCATCCTAACCCTACTAGAGATGCACCACTGAAGACCAAGAATTCTTCATTGCCATTAGGCAAGGTCAAGACTGATGCAGTCGTTAGACTCTTCTTCAAAGATTGGAAACTCTCCTCACACTTGCTACTCCATTCGAACTTGACTCCCTTCCTTATAAGCTTAGTCATTGGCAATGCCACCAAAGAAAAGTATTTAATGAATTTTTGATAGTAGCTTGCTAACCCAAGAAAACTTTTGATATCGATGACTGACTTGGGTTGTGGCCACTCAGTGACTGCTTTCACTTTCGATGGATCCATTGCAACTCAAGCCTTTGAGATTATATGATTGAGGAAATTTACCTCCTTCAACCAAAAGTCACACTTTGAGAGCTTGGCAAACAGTTGATTCTCCCTCAAGATTTGAAAAGTAATGGACGGTGTTTCACATGGTCCTCCTCATTATTTGAGTAGACCAAAATGTCATCCACGAACATGATAATAAACTTGTCCAAGTATGCATGGAATACCGTGTTCATAAGTGTTATAAAGGCCACAGTTGCATTTGTTAGACCAAAAGGCATAACTAGAAACTCATACTGCCCATACCGAGTTCGAAAAGCTGTTTTCTATATATCTGATTCTTTTACTCGCAGTTAGTGATATCTGGACCGCAAATCTATTTTAGAAAATACTTCGGATCTTTTTAGCTGATTGAATAAGTCATCAATCCTCGGTAAGGAATACTGATTCTTGACTGTCACTTGATTGAGCTGGCGGTAGTCAATACACAGCCAAAGTGAGCCATCCTTGTTCTTTGCAAAAAGAACACGGGCTCTCTAGGGTGAAGTACTTGGCTGGATGAAATCTGCCTACAACAACTCTTCCAAGTGACTCTTTAAATCTTTGAGTTCTGCTGGAGCCATGCGGTATGGTGCCTTAGAAATTAGTGTTACTCCCAAACCGAATTCTCCCCCTGAGCCAGGGTGGCGAATTCGAATGCTTTCTTCTAGACAACGGGCTCTGGAAAATACTGTCCATTGAAAGCTGCGACAAATTCTGCCCATGACATGGATGAGATCTAACAACGATAAAAGGTGTTCTTTTCCATGGATTTCCACTAGTAAGAGGCTTCTGCCTGAAGCATGGATATTGCCAACCTCACTTGATGGTGATGGGCCACAAATAGATCCCTAAATGCTTTTTCGGTAGTGTTTATCCAGCTCTCCGCCTTCATTAGATCAATCCCTCCAACAAATACCTCAGCTCCATTCTTCCTAAACTTTTCCAAAATGTAACGGTCACTGTCATCAACATCTGACAACAACACTTGTTGGATTACTGGTGCCATTGGGTATGGATGCTCCCCTTGCTCGCCTGGGTCAGCTAACCCTACCCGCCCTTGGGGACTCCCCTAATCACCACCTTGGGTGATTCTAGGACCCGCTGCCAAGTTTGAGGCTCCATTCCCTGCTACCACTCCCAATAACTACTAAACAATATTCTGAACCACAAAATTTGCATTTTCTAAAGCCTGCGCTAGTCCCTGTATGGCCGTCAAGATCTGAGCCAATACATTTTCTATGTTCGGACTTGTTGGAGCAGACCGGGTGGACTGTCTACGCGTGCTCGCCATCTGAAACGTCAAAAAATGTTCCGTTATGTCTCATTAATATATTTTTTCCAGTGCTGACTTAGGTATATTAGCGAATGAATTTGTTAATTAATACTATTAAACAATGGGAAAAGATAATTATTGGACTTTTCAACAAGGTGCTTGAGTCATAAGATGTGAGTTAGTGGGAAACCGTGCTCTAATACCACCTATAACGACCGAGCCAAAAATGCAATATCGTGGACCTAACCGGCTCGGGTGTTAGTCAAAAATATATCTAACCCTCCTTGTAACGACCCGCCCTAACCGGACCAGGTGTTACTTAAAATGGTGAATGAACAAATAAGTCTAGAATTTATAACTTATAAAAATAACTCATGATTCATACGACAATATATAAAATAACTGTCCCATAGCCACATTTATAACACAAGAAGATAAAAAAGAAGTCCACTTATTATCCATTCGCCATACCTTAGTCGGTGAAAGAACCGCCCAACAGTCTTTTATTCTTCGGTCCAACATTGCTAACCTGCGGATGCAATTCCACGTTAGTGATTAAAACACTAAGCCGTATAACTAAATAAAACAAGTCAATAAAAACCCCATCAATATCTTTCACTTCAATCCGAGATTATGGGTTGTTAGGTCCATTCTGACATGTGTGTTATTGGTTGTGAGGTCCATTCTGACATGTCCATTACTAGCTGTCAGGTCCATTTTGACATGTTCGTTATTGGCCGTCAGGTTTATTCTGACATGTCCGTTAATGGCTATCAGGTCCATTATGATATGTCTGTCATTGGCTATCAGGTTCATTCTGACATGTTCGTTACTGGCTGTCAGGTCCATTCTCACATGTCTATTATTAGTTGTCAAGTCCATTCTCACATGTCCAGCTGTCAGGTCCATTCTGACATTATTGGGTTGTTAGGTCCATTCTGATATGTCTAGCTGCCAGGTCCATTCTAACATTATTAGGCTATTACGTCCATTCTGACATTATTGGGCTGACAAGTCCATTCTGACATGTCCATTATGAGATTATGGGTTCCCAAGTCCATTCTGACATGTCCATTATATATATATTTTCCTGAGTCTTCACACACATCAACAAGCAAAACATCTCAAACAAAGTGTAACACTGAATAAATAAAGAAACATCCACAAAGAAATACCACGCTCATGCACACAAAATGATGAATAAATAAGAAACAAATAAATAAATAAAAAATAAATGATCAATAACTAAAAGAATATTAAACAAAATAATAAATGAGCACATAACTAAACAAATTTACAATAATATAAATAAATAGCAAAATATACAAACATATAAGTAATAAATCAATTACGACATGCATGACAATAGGTGAATAATTAATAAATAAATAACAACATCTTATCATGAGTGGCAATAAATAAATAATAACGAAATAAATATATACCTAGAACACGAGCGACATGCTCTGATAATAATAAATAAATAAATAACAAGCATAGATAATGATAGGTGAACACACTTGAATAATAATAAATAATCGTAAAAGTGCACATCACATGAGATAGGTAAATAAATAATGAGAGATAAATAAATGTATAAGGAATGAGACTAATAATATATGAGGATTTGAAAGAATAAATATACATAATCATATAAGCATGCATTACCTGTGATAAATAAATCCAAAAATAAATAAATAACAAGAAGCGAGTAAGGAAATAATAAATGAAATAATAAATAAATAAATGAACTCATAACATCTTAGTATATCAAACTATGTACACATGCATCTAAACTAATGGATGGAGCTCAAAATACTAAAAAAAATGTACAAAAAAAAATGGACGAAAGCTAGCCAAAATAGACAAATTAGTCAACCCAGGTGAGTCAAGCTCAGTCAACCCAGTTGAATCGAGATGGTGGGCAGGATTGGGTCGACTTGGTAGCTCGGCTGGGATGCAAAGAACTAGACAGACATGCGGACATGCATGTAGGCAGGCGGGTATGTGAGCGGGTAGGAGGTTGCAAATGTGGGTCGCAGATGTGGACAAGGAGAAATCAGACAAGCGAGTACCAAACGGACTAATGGCGCCAATTGGCAGAAAATGCCAACGATGGCACGATGGAGGCTAGTGAGGGGAAGGTGTCTAGAGTGGCGACCGATGGAGTCCAGTTGCCTACTTGCTGTAAAAAGACCATGAAGAGGAGGAAATGTGACCAAACAAAGTGTAATCACCTACAATAAAAGTGGTAGCGGCAGTCAATGAGGCTAGGCTCAAAAGGTTGGTTGCCATGAGTGCTCCCTATCTAGATGGTTATCCTCACTAGAGGTGGCTCAACGACACTGGAAAAGTGCTTGAAAGTCGATAATGGCAGAGGAAATGGGCACATAAAATGTCACTAACGGCAATGAATGCAGTAGCATAGGTGTTAATGTTCTAGCCGGGTCTACGGATGGGTTTACATATCTGATATATATAAATCCAGTTTGTACCCAACCCGTTTATATCTGATTTAAAATATTTTCGGACCAAATTTGGGCATATATATGAGGGTGGGTTTTGTGCGCTGTAGCACAGCCAAGATGGTTGTGTTGGAGTTTTTTTTCTTGCTGTTGGATTTGATCCAAGTATGTCGTGCACATGTCATCAAGGCTTGGGGCATCATCGCTGGGGTTGGTGGGTGGGAGTGGGTGACTAGGAAGGAAAACTGTAAAACCCCAATTTTGGGTTAGCGTTTTACCTGCTTCTAAGTTACCCGGTTTGGGTCAATATCATGTTGGTTAGAGCAAGCTTGAGCCAGACTAATTTTCAGAATATGAGTATGGGCCCGAGATGGCCATATGAGCATGTTATATAGGCTGAGTATACCCGACATGCATATGATAGTTTCATATATGATACGGTAGAATATGAGTTATTAATGTATACATGAGGTATACATATCATTTTTATGAGTTAGCCAAGATTTTAAGCTTAAATCTAGGTCTTTGCACCGTTTAGTATCCGTTTGAGATTTTTAGGATATCTCATTACATGCATCATAGGGATTTTAGACCATCGGATTGTGCCCTGTGGGCACAGTTTGATTGCATTTAGAGTTTCGAGGCTCATTTACCCTTCTTGTCTCGATTCCCACCTATATAGTCAATGTTAGAACTCAAGTGAGTTTTGACTACGGACGTTCTTAATGCAAGCTTTCCGTACATATATATATATATATATATATACATTACATATACCCATAGGTACGTCCCACTAGGCCACGAGTTGTTGGACGCTAGATCGTGCCACATGGCAAGATCTAAGACGTTGTGGTACGATCTGATCGTCCACATCAACCCTAGTTTTCTCCTATTTATATTTCAAACATTTCCATTCATTTTTAAAATTACACCCATAGCGTCACCACCACTTTGGCTTGCTAGCAGCAAGACCTTGGCCCTCCTCCGGCCACCAAATCGGTACGGCCGTGACCACCTTGTGGTCGGCTATCCAACCGTGCCCACCATTGCCATCAGTGCCACTACAATCGCCATTAGTGATAGCGTTTTCTAATTGATTTCTACCACAACCTCCACCCATTTGGCTGATTTTCCGTGTCGATGAGCCACAATTGGACTCCTTTGATGGTCATCACCACCAGGTTCCTCATCGCGCAGCATTTTCCTGCAACGAGCAAAGGCCACCCCATCCGGCCCATTTGCCCGTGTTCGCATGTGCCTGCCCAAATTTGTGTCCACCAGCCCATGTTCATGTTCGCTTGGTCATGCCCGACTCCGCTAACCCATGTCCATGTCCGTGTCCATCAGCCTAGGCGACTCAGCTCAGTAGTTTATTTAACCTAGACACTCGGCCCAATTCAGCTTGGTTTAGCTCGGTTCGGTCCGGTTCAGCTTATTTTCAAACCGTTTTCATCCGTTCTTTAACCATTTTCGGTAATTCAGGAACTTTTATATTAATTTAGATGCATATTCACATGATTTAGCATGATTGGATGTTATGATGATTTTTTAATTTATTTATTTATTTATTCATTATTATTTATTTTTTTATTTATATGTTTATCATATATGATGAATGTTTACATGATTATTTGTTATTATTAACATTATATTTACTTATTAATATTAGTCTTATCATGTGTACTAAATTTTATTTATTTATTTATTTATTTATTCGTTATGTATTAAGTTATTATTTATTTATATTTAATTATGTATGTTTGTATTGTATGACTATGATATTAGTAATATTCATGATTTATGAGTATTAACTACTTATTTGTTTGTTTGTTTATTTACTGAATTATTATTTATTTATTTATATATTAACGAACAGGAGTATATGTTGATATTTACTTATGTTTACCTATATATTTATATATTATAATTATATTATTATTTTATAATGAGAGTATTTTTCATATTTATGTATTTATTATTTATCTAATTATCTATGAGTGCATTTTTTTATTTATTATCAATTATTATTAAGTATTGATTTTCATGCAACATGTTTAGCTATAAGTTTGTTAGCACTGTTTTCTTTATTAAGATGTATTGATGATATGAGCATACACCACAAGCATTCATCATATAGAGGTGTTAGTATTTTACTTAGTAGTGGGTTCTAATGTAGGTTTCGAAGTCGAAGCTCGCCGTAGATGTGCTGATACTCTTGGAGCTTGGACCACAAGTCCATAGGACTCTCCCTCTCCACTTGACTCCTTACGTGTCGAGTTTAATTGTGTTTTATATGTATGACGACATCGGTGGCACTTTATTGGATCCCTTATTAGTTTTAGAACTAAAGCTCCAGAAATATATGATGTAAGCCTCTTCCCTGACCTAATATATAAGTACACGTATTTTTACGGATTTCACAAATAAGAATATAAGTGGTACGGAGATATGTATGGACCACATTAGTACTCCATAAAACCCTGAGGTAGTGCAGTGTATGAGGGTACTGCATAATGCATCACATTTTCGAAATTTATGGTACGAATTTAACTGTTCCTTTTTGCACTAATAATGCCTTCTATTCTCATTACACCAAGAAGGTAGTTTCAATCTATTTTATTAATCGAGTCATACTGAAATGTGACTCAACTCGATCGCAACATTTCTGATTCGGTTCTTAAGTGAACCGATCGAGGTGTTACAAGTTTGTATCAGAGCAATGTCTTGGTCAATTGAGATGGAAGATTTTTATTTTTAGTGAAGTGTGTGGAGCAGTCTTTAGCCAAGTCGGCATGTATTTTCTTTGTTATTTTCTTAAGATCTCAGATTGTGTCCTCTATCAGACATGAGCGGTGCATGCTTTTAAGTGTCACTGGTTTAAGAAATTATGAGATAGATATAAGATCATGATTTCAGTAGATGCCAGCTTAAACCTCACTGGAATGTCATGATAAGCTAAGATACACGCCTTTCGTTTTACCATGCCAGATATTTGGACTACTTAGAGTGTTCACATATTCAATTAGCTGAAGTTGTAATACCCCAAATCCGGTTCACCCTCGTGAACCAAACCGGCATGTTACAGGCCCCGGTTAGGTCGGGTAACCCGAATCCAACGCGTGCGGATCCAATCTCGGCGTCTTAAGACGAAGATATAACTTGTCATCCATGTATGAATGCGTCAAACCCTAGCAGGATACTACATGGATGACTTAGCAATCAATTCATATGAAAACAACAATTTTAATAAAATGAATAAAAATTCCAATTTAAAACGGACAGAGCCTCCCCTAAAAATGTAATTAGAGGCCACCCTTGCACAACCACACATACCATATATATACACACATATATAGCACATCAATGTTCACACACAAGTCTAATCTACTGTATCTGCATCTTGGGTCTCAGCCCACCTGTACATCATCCATGTTTCTCATCATATCATACCATCTTATCTTAGCACTTTATCAGATCATCATACTTTTCATTACCTCACATCAGTTCAATTATAATAAAAGCATAAACGAAATATTAAACAATCATTCACCAAGCATATGTGTGTGTGCAGAAGACCTCATTGCTCCTCCGTCCAGCTGACACATCCATCTCGTACTCGTCA
>JAVDBV010066627.1:0-14294 GCA_032619315.1 Piper longum
TTGGAAGAGAAGGGTGTCGGGGGAGAAAAGGAAAGGGTGGATGGCAAACTCGTAAATAAAACTTGACTAGAGTCCGTCTCGAGTTAAAAATAATAACTAACGCGTAATAAATTCTAAAAAAAATCTAGAAAAATCGGGAAAAATCTCACAAAATAAAATAAAACAAACAACATCTAAATGACATGCTCTATAACTAATAACCCATCCAAAACTACCCATAACGCGTCCTAATGCGATAAACGGCCTAAAACTATTTCTACGATCACAAAATAATGAATCTAAAATCACCCACTGTATACTCTCATGCATTCTGATAACTCATTCTCTGCTCATTCATGTCATTATCATCACATCCTCACTACACATTACCCTCACAGCTCATACACGTGACCAGCATCGGCTCAGTAGACGTGTTCTGAAATACACTCAACTCGAACCGATGGCTAAACCGATCGGCTAACGACTATAAAACTGTGACTCGAATCATGGGTTTTACAATATTGGCCATAATTCTCAATTAGTTAGAGGAGTATGGAAGTTATTCAAGGGAGCACTTATCATTGCAAAAGGGGGAAAATATGGCAGCTTGTATAGGACATTTGTTCTATATGTCATAAGTGGAAGTACTCTTGATGGGTCTCCTATGCAAGTATGACATCGACGAGTTGGTCATACTGAGGTGGAAATGGAATTTGGTAATAAGATTCTTAGTAATGATCATACTCATGATAGAAGAAAGGTTAATGTCAAGTTGGAAGATGGAAATGAGATATTTTCTGAGACTCGAGTGGATGGGTTAGTAAAAATGTTTAAAGAGAAATTGATTTTAAATGATGAAAAGCAAGGTCGTAATTCTTTTCCCAAGAGAGTGGGGGAGATGTGCTAGAGTTTCAATCAGGGGAGATATAGAGCATTCCACATGAGTCAAAATGGGAGAAGTGTTGAGATATTTTCCTCCTCATGTGATGATGGTCGGCAAGCGGTCAACAAGTGGTGTAGAGTGGAAGATTTTTTAAGGAATTTCCACATGGGGTGAGAAAGGGAGATTCAAAGGGTTGTATCTCTTTCCCATGTGAAGGATGGTGAAACCAACCCTAGTGTGTTTTGTATGATTCAGGAAGCTAGAATTGTTAGGGTCCCTCATCATATGATGAATGTGAGAAGACCTACAACTACATGGGGAATCGTAAAGATATGGAGTTATTATAAGAGGTACGAGGAAAATTGTGGAAGACGAGGAGTATTTCGTATTTTAGCTGTTCGTATTAACGAGGTTGGTTGTCTATATACATATGTGTGAGATGTGATATATAGTTGAATTGAAGAGAATACACAATTGAGAGTGTTGTTTTGTGAGTTTCCTAATTGGAGTGTGTTCCCGTTAGAGATTGTGAGTTGTTTTCAATTGGAGGGTGTGTGAGGATTTTCCAATTGAAGTAATTTGTGTACTTATTATTGATAATAGTAGATGGTTTGTGGTTTCCATTATATTTTGAGGTTCCATATTAAATTATTGTGTTTTTATTGACTCTTATTCATTACTTTTCAAAGTATATCAAGGTGTTTGGGAATTTTGTGTGTTAAAATCCTAACAATTGGTATCAGAGCGAGATTACGATCTTGGGAGATGTGTTTGCCTATGCCGATTGTGGATGTTTCCTTCATGGGTTCCACCTAATGATTTAAGGAAAGTTTGCCAGGTCAGTGCCTTTTAATGAAAAGTGAGTGTGCCAGATGATGATTGTTTCAGGGTCGCCCGATGTGTGATGGGGAGTTGTTGGGGTTATCCCACATCGGTCGTAGAAGGTGTTGGTAAGTTGTACATAGGCTAATGGAAAAGCCTTATTCCTTAAGTTAACTTTTGGAATAAGAAAGGCCCATGATACTTATTACAACTCACTTTTGGGGGCCCAAAGGGTCCAATAGTAGTATTAGAGCCCAGAGGTACCTAACACTTCCCTGGTCAAATGGGTCTCTTCTTGGCTTTTTATTGGAGACTGCAATGGCAAACTCCGGTGACTCTCCCTTTAAGTTTGTATACCACTCCTTCTTATTCACTTTGGTCATCGTTTCTGGGCTATAAACTACCGGAGGTGGTCGAAAAATAGTCGTGAAGATCCGCCTTCGCTGCCGCTTTTCTCTGCTCTGTTTTAACCCTTATCCGATCGGTCACTTTTCGAATTTTTTCTGGCAATAACGACTCGATACTCCAGCGTAACTCCACCCAGATCCAAATATCACTTCACCTTCTTCAATTTGGGCACTACTTTGTGGCTGGGAACGACCGTCGTTGGCCGAAAAACCGCCGCAAAATCAACTCTCTGCGACTGTTTTCGCTTTGTTTTTTCTTCTTCCCTGATCAGAAGCTCCTGGATTTTTTCTGGAAGGGCGGGAACAACCAGAGGTGGAACTTGGTTAGGGATGATAGTCGGTGCGACGGAGAGTAGATTGGTGCTGAGGGTACGATTGAAGGCGGTACTTGTCGATCAGACCACCCTCTGGAAAGTTTCTGTTTTCTCAATGCCGGTGACCAGTGATGGATAGCAGCAAGAATGCCTAATCCCCATATTTTCTACCTGCAACAAAGGAAGAAAAAGCTCCTGGCCGTCGACGACGGCTTTGGCCGCTCCAACTCCGGCGAGGGGCGACTCTTGTGGGCAGGTCTGGACAGCGGTGGCTTCTGGCTTCTCCTTCAACCGAGTGAATCAGCAAGATGTAGGGGGGAAAACCTTCACGAATTGGTGGAGAGGGCAACAATTGGAGGGCATCGGCTTCTTCCTAGTGGCAAGATTTTGTAGCACCGTTCCTCGGCAAGCATCAGCCATGACAGATTTCCTTTTTGACAGTAAGAATTCCTCTCCAAGGCAGGGCTTCCTTGATGGGTTAGGGGTCGCCGGAGATGGATTTCCAGCGATGGGCTCCTCCCCTTTTCTTTCTTCCCTTCTCTCTTCTCTGCAAAAGACTTTTTCTTCAACATACGAGCCCCCCCCGTCCTTCATGTTGATGTGGCCCTTTTATAGAATTTTCCCATCTATAGTTCTTGATTACTACCATTAATTCCTCACCTGCTTAATGTTCGAATTATTTTAATGATGTGCAAGTGTACACAGTCGAAGCAAGTAATATAATGATAAGTTTCGAATATCGTCCCACAGAGAGATGAATTTTCTCAAATTAATTCAGAAAAATTAAATTAAAAACAAAACAAAAACAATTGACACAAATAAATCTAAATAACACTTTAAATTAAAAGAGAGAATGATATGGATAAAGCTCGTTCTAGAGTCGAATTTCCCTTAACATTGATTTAATCTTCATCAAATCTTACTCTTATCTTTTATTCCTTCAGATTGTCGATCTAGGATAATTATATAACATGGTGGCTCCCGCTCCTTCATGCATCTATTATTTTGCCTCAATTTCTACCTCCCGGTGATAATTGATTAATCAACAAAATAATACATTAAGAATTGCCTTACAATTGCATACGGTGTTGTGTATCTTTCGACCACAATGACAAACAAGTCAAAAGACTCGTTGTATGAAAATTATCAATGACTAATCTAATTAATTTCTCCCGAAATCTAATTAAACCTCATGATCGAAAAATAGGTGATCAATCTATTCTTAGCATTAAGAACATGATAATTCAAACAATCCGATAGAATAAAAGAGTAAGAGGTTGAAATGAGTTCAATTAAATCAAGTTAAGTTCCATTCTACTCTACAACGATATAAAAATCTACTCCATAATAGAAGACAAGAACACAATAAAGAAGAAACTACTTTTTATTATAAAAAGAAAAGAACTACAAAAAAATAGAACTAGTTATAAACCAAGAGTTGAGATGAGATAAGACGAGATCTCATTCTAACAACAACTGGATGTTCACAAATCAACGTAGTCTAATTAATTATGATGTCCCTTCAGTTTCCAATTCCTCGACTCCGTTGAACACCATAAATTGTAGCCATTGGGTGGGGCCAATTGTCATAACCATAAGCTTCTATGTTTTCAATGATTTTTTGCATTAAAATACCAAATTGAAGTATATCAAATAAAATATTAATTAACTAAGAAAATAAAGTAAAATATCACTTTATTAATAATATTTATACTCGGGATGTACAAAATCACATTAAAAATATAGGTAAATATTGTATATTTTAAACACTTAACACTTAACCATTTTTGGTTCCTCATTTTAAGCCTCCAAAAGCTTCACCAGCCCCTCTTATCTTCTCCTTCTATTATCTTCTTTCCTTGTATCCTGGAACCACTGTGGAATATTTTTGATGGTTAGCTTCGAAGGCATGGGCACGACCAGGGTTCGATCACATGATGTGGCCAAACAAGAGGTTCAAGCCCAAGAATCTCTACATCAACATGAATCAATTACACAAAGGAAGGGAATGAGAACCATCAGACAATCTGCCAATCTCTTTTACATCACCAATTGTAACTGATGATGTTCTTGCCACTTATAATAAAGTAGTTCAAAATTCAAAACAAGAAAAGTGAAGGATTGCCATAAAAGAAAAAATGCAGTCTCTTCAAAAAAATTAGACATGGAAACTAGCTAGTCTTCTGAAGGAAAGAAGGCAATTGGGTGTAAATGGGTATATGCAAAGAAAGATAGATTTCCTGACAAGCACAATGTCCACTATGAAGCAAGATTGATGGCTAAAGGCTACGCTCAGACGGAAGGAGTTGATTACAATAAAGTATTTTTTCCAGTTGTAAAACATTCCTCTATCTGAATTTTATTGGCTTTGGTGCCACAGTTGGATTTGGAACTAGTTCAGATGGATATAAAAACTGCATTTTTACATGGAGACTTGGAAGAGGAAATCTATATGTCTCAGTCAAATGGATTCAAAGTTGATGGAAAATAAAAGATGGTGTATAAATTGGACAAATCACTATATGGATTGAAGCAATCTCCGAGGCAGTGGTATAAGCGATTTGACAAGTTCATGATAGGCTGAAGTACTCGAGGAGCAAATATGATTATTATGTGTACTTGAGCAAGCTACAGGATGTATCCTATATATCTTCTTCTTTATGTTGATGATTTGCTGATAGCTTCTAAGAGTCATACAGAAATTGAGAAATTAAAGACTTAATTGAATAGGGAGTTTGAAATGAAGGATCTTGGTGAAGCAAATAAGATTCGTAGCATGGAGATATCCAGAGACAGGAAATTAGGGAGGCTTTATTTGTCTCAGAAAGAATATCTGAGGAAGGTTGGCATAAATGAGAAGTCAAAATCAGTTAGTACACCACTTGCTCCTCATTTCAAGCTTAGTGTTTCAATGTCACCAAAGAATGATGTAGAACGGGAATACATGACAAAAGTACCGTATGCAAGTGTTGTTGGTAGCTTGATGTATGCAATGGTATGCTCGAGGCCCAATATTTCACAGGCAATTGGGGTTGTGAGTAGGTATATGCATGATCCTCGAAAGGAGCATTCGCAAGCTGTGAAATGGATTCTACAGTACATTATGAATACCTTAAATGTTGGATTAGTATTTCAGCAAGATGATAAAGATGGTTAGTGTGTAGTTGGGTGTTGTGATTCTGACTATGCTGGTGATTTGGACAAGCGACGATCAACTACTGGTTATGTGTTTACTTTTATATAAGCACCAGGAAGTTGGAAGTCCACCTTATAGTCAACAATGGCTTTGTCTACTACAGAGGCAAAGTACATGGCAATTACAGAGGCTGTAAATGAGGCAATTTGGCTTCAAGGGTTGCTTGGTGAACTGGGAATGGAACAAAAGTACATCAAAGTGCATTGTGACAGTCAAAGTGCTATTTATTTAGCAAAGAATCAAGTTTACCATGCAAGGAAGAAGCACATCGATGTTCAATATCATTTTGTACGAGATATTTTAGAAGAAGGTGGAGTCATAATCATGAATATTCGGACCACCGAGAATCCTGCTGATATAATGACAAAAGTGGTAAGTGCGATCAAGTTTAAACATTGTTTAGACTTAGTTAATATTGTTACAAATTGAAATATGGACTTCGCAGACACTATTGAAAGTTGGATTTGTGAGAGAATTATATGGGATTTTGTTAAGGTGGAGAATTGTTGTATAACAAAAACCCACATCAGGATTGTTGGGGAGATGGGAGGAGTCCTCTCCCTATAAAAGGGACTCCTCCCCCTTTGGTTTAAATCATCCCAAAAATTACTTCCCTTCTTCCATTGGTAATTCTTTCTCTCCTTTCGTAATATTTCTTCTTAGTAAAATATTATTTTCGTAATTTCCGATGACGTAGGCATAATTGGCCGAACCTCGTTAAATTCTGGTGTCTTATTTTTTTATGTCTATTTAATAACTATTATCCTGTATAATTGTTGTTAATTATTATGCTATTTAAATTACTTGTCTTAATAAAATTATGTGTATGAATTGGTTTTTAAGCGGTCCAGTGTGTCCCACCACACTTTCCTAGGAATTTTATCTTGGGTGATTTTTTTAGTACGATAGTTTTCACACTAGTCATCTAGGTAATAGTTCTCAAAGTAAACTATTTATCTTTAATGAAAATTACCCGGTTTTCACAACAGTGTTAGTAATTTTTGGTAGAGAGATAACTCCCACAACTCACACCTTAGACTTGGAGAAGGTTGTGGATGTCAATTAAATGCAAACCAAGGTTGAGAAAGGGTAAAGAACAGTGCTTGATGTGGAGAGCAAATTTGGTATTCGGATTCCAGTGTAATTGCAAATCCATTGTCTCCGCTATGATCGAGTCGGTATCTTCAAAAATTTATCTTTAGTTCGATGTTTTGATCATTCCTATGGGGTTTGATTGTTGATTTGCATGAATTAAGATTGGATTTTCATGGTGATAGATTGATTGTAATATTGATTTAGGATCATAGTGAATTTTGACAATTTTTAAATTGTTGTGGTTTGATGTATATTTGAAAATCCTACTTTAATCTAGTGTTGTCTACTTTATTGGTGGTGTGATCTTAATTGTTGGTGATTGTTATTGTCTGGTTGAATCAAATTTTCAGGGAATTAATAATCTTGGGAGTCCAAGTATTTAATAAAATTCTATTGTGTATTTTAGTAATTGTTTATGATAATTCCCCAACATATCAACCATATGAACACTTAGTGATCGAGATTCATAATTTAAAGGAGGAAACACCAATAAAACAGCAACACAAAAATTGACACCGAAAAAATTGTGATGCTCTTACATACCCTTGGTTCAAAAGTTTAAATTAATCGACTTATCAATCTATTTTTATTAGTTAGAAAAGAATTAATAGTCGCGCTCAAATGAAAAGTGGGAGATTTTGACCAATCAAAATAAAACAAAAATTAATAAATAACAAATTAAATTATTTTAGTCTATTTTTTCATTAAATTATAGTTTATCATTAATATAGAAGTCTATCTCTAAAAAATGAGTTCATTATCTATAAAAAAGAGAATGACTTTATTCTAATCTATTATCTGATAATTTAAGGAGACTTGTATCTATAAAATAAAAGTCTTTAGGTCACACGGACATGACATCTTTGTCTTGGTAATTTTTCTTCGAAATTGTGGCATTCAATATAATAAAAAATCATAAATCTTATGAAAATTTGAAATATAATACTATACATATTCTTCTGCCTGCCTGTATGTTTTTCTTCGTAATCTCTTCTTCATGTTATTAAATTATATAAGCTAAATCTCTCTCTTTATAATGCAAAAACAATAAGCTAATTTTCTCCGTTCACAATTTTTAATTCCTTCTTTAGGGCGATAGATAGATGCGTGGTTTTGATGATTGGAATGGTGAACTGTGTGGAACTTTGCAGGTGCTCTTGGAAGATTGGTAGCTTGTGAATTCGGTGGGGAGCGTAAGTGGCAAGCAAATTGGGGTTGGAGGAACAGCTATGGCTGGGCAAGCTTTATTCTTTTCCCAATCCTATGCTTGTTCTGCTCAGGAGCCATTATGCGAAAAAAAAAATAAATTGGACATCATTTCTTTCTTGAGCTTGAATATTGGTTCGTTTGCGTGCATAAGAGAGCAGTGGCTATCTGCTACCTAAATCAATGTGTGGTGTATTTGTAGGACGAGGGCATGTAGGGAGTTTTCTTCTGCTGCAATTGTGAAGAGGTACGATGCTTGGTGTAGACGGCATTTTGGTCAAGCTGATGGGTTCGATAAACACATTACGCACACACCAAAATGGTTTCTGCCAAGAAGTAATGCCTCGCTTTTAAAATTTTTTTTTTGATGTTGCTTGTGTATTGCCACTTTATTCGTTCTCAATGGAAATGTTAATATAATAATTGCGTTATTTGTTGCCGCGGGCATGGAACTTGTCTAATGCACAACTATGTCTGGACAGGCTTGCTGCATTTTCATGACCGGCTTCCCTCATGACTGGGAGATCTATGCTGATGGGCTTTTAGCACAAGAGAATGTTTCTGGAAAAAATGCTACCCCGGCATTTGCTGTCGGTGGCTTTATAAAGAGTTTAGATTTTTCTGCAAGTGATGCTCTTTCACAGAATTTGGACACTGTCTCAGCTGGTCGAATTTTTTATTGTGTGGCTTATGGTTGTGTAGATAGTATTCAGGAATGTATTGATTTCGTTTCAAAGAACTTTCACACTAATGATGATGCTCGGAGGGATTCGGTCGTCTGTGACTCTAAAGGAGTAAATGGCATTGCATGGGGAATGGAAGATGGGGTGTGTTGGGAATGTGTCAGGAAAGTTGGGATCAATGCCGCAGTCGACGCTTAAGAAAGAGTTTTTGGAGCCTGCCACTATTTGGGCTATTTTTCGGCATCGGCGAGCTACTGCCCACCAATTCGACCACTTCGATGACTTCCCCTCATCTAGATTTATATTCTGAGTTAACCCACAACCACGGCCATGGTCGCAATTGTGGCCAGTGACGTTGCTGCACCTGACGGCGATCCACCCATTTCCGAGCCTTTTTTCGGGTAGCTGATGGCCAGACACTGCCGATCGATCGTTACTACCAACACCTTCTTCATCCTCCCCTCTTTTAATCGCATCCAACGACGTCACCAGTTGTGCCACCGTCGATGTTCTCCGGCGACGGGTATCGCCACACCCCATTTACTCGCTAACCATGTTCGGGTTCATTTACCCACGTTCACATCCGCTTGGTCATGTCCTAGTCTGCCAAACCATGTCCATGTCCTTGTCCATCAGCCTAGCTGACCCAACCCAGCATTTGGTTCAGCCCATCTAGTTCAGTCTGGTTTAACTTGGTTCAGTCTGGTTCAGTTCATTTTCGGACCGTTTTGTCCTTTCTTGCACCGTTTTCGATAATTTGAAAACATCTATATTAGTTTATATATTTACATGATTTAGTATGATTGGATATTATGATGTTTTTTATTTATTTATTTACTTATTTATTTATTATTTTTTAAATATATTTATATATTTATCGTATATGATGAATGTTTTCATAATTATTTATTTTAATTAATATTATGATTATTTATTACTGTTAATTTTATTATTTGTATTAAATTATTTATTTATTTATTTATTTATCTTTTTGTATGTTCGCTTGTATATTATTATTTATTTGTATTTAATTATGCATTCTTTTATTGTATGAATATGATATTATTATCATTCATGATTAATGAATATTAAATCATTGCTATTTATTTATTGAATTATTATTTTATTATTTATTTAATTATTAATTAATCATATGCTTACTAACACAAGTATATATAAGATAGTTATTTGTGTTTAGCCGTGTATTTATATACTATGATTATATTATTATTTTACTGTTAGAGTATTATATATGTTTATTTATTTATTATTTATCTAATTATGTATAAGTGTATCCCTTGATTATTTATAAATTAATTAATTAATTATTATTATCATGTCTTGACTTGTGTGCCACTTGTTTATTTATAGGTTTGTTAGCATTGTTTTATTTTTTTCTTTTCGATGAATTGATGATATAAACACATACCACAAGCATGCATCATATAAAGACATTAGTATTTTATCTAGCACTAGGTTTCAATGTAAGTTACGGAGTCCGAACTCATTTATAGAAAATTCATATTAGGATCGTTGATCGCGGTTGCGAGGTCACTTGTAAATTATCCAGGTTCGTATAACTACTTAAAATGTTGTATGTTCCTCTTTGGTAGCCCTGGTCGGCCTGAGCCCAAATTCAACCACCATACACTAAGTGTAACCGGGGTTAAGGAATTGACTAAGTCCGACATAGGGCCATACCTTTAAAATTACTTAAAAGATAAAATATCTGCCCCAGGCCGAAAGGGGTGACAGGGTACAGTGGCATAAGATGATTTATTACCAAAAGGGTGAGTCTATGACAAATATCGGTAACTACATACCGTAGGCCACGTAGCGTGTGTACATACATGGGATTGGAGCTTGATGGGACGACCACCCCTCTTGGCATAATTGGAGCTCAACATAAACTTATAATCACTAAAAGACTTGAGGATTAAGAGTGTGGTTTTATGGGAAGACTACCCATCTTTCATGTAATTATACAACTTAGTGGTTTTATCAGTAACGCGATTCTATGATAGCATGTGAAGCTTCGGACTGAGGATTAAGAGTGTGGTTGGTGGTTCTTTTACAGATATAGGTTTGGTGAATTGATAAATAAATTGGATTTCCTCTTTATATTATTTGAGTTATAAGTATGGTTACTGGAAACGGTCAGAAGCTATGGGACTTTGTGCTCTCGTAGTTAGTTTATTTTTATGTTTTATCACATATGATTTATTTTTATTATTTAACAAATTTCTAGAATTATTTGGTATGTAAAGATTCATGTTATTGAATGTTATTTTTATATCATTTATATTTTTTAGTAACACCCAACCATTTAGGACAGATCATTACAGAAAGCTTATGACATAAGCTATCAAGAGTTATGGTTTAACGGTCTTTTTTACTCCTTTCTTGGTCTGCATACTATTTCTTTAGTCATGTCTTTTTCTTTTTTATAGGTTTTCATTTTGGCATGTTTATTGTAATTCATCATCACTCGAGACTTCATTTCCTTCACAACTTGAACACTTACCGTCAAAGATACATGTAATTCCCTACCTGGAAAAAGAATGAACTTTGTTCATTTAATTGCTCTCTATTAAATATCCAATAAAGAAAAGAAAATTTTGGAATCTTAACATGCGTGAATTGATTGCTAAGTGGAGTTTATATATTATCATACTTGCTGCTAAAAGAGACTTCCAATTTTTAATGTGGGTACAACATCTATTCTTGTTTTCACAAGATAGAATGCTTTAAAACTCTCATAATTCTCGCAACTTAATTATTGTCGTTTAAGTAAATAATTTTGCATGATGTCAATTCTTATTTTTATATGTTATTTAGAATATATGATATCTCATTCATTTTATTTAATTTTGTAAATGATATATCACATTGGACTTAGCATACTAAAGATAGGAGTATCTAGGGAAGATAAGTTGCAGACGGTTGAAATACTTTGAAAACTACTTATGAAAGGCCTTGACAATATTCAAGCACCATGTTCTTGAAGCTCTTTTCTTGATGATTTTACCAACTGGTTTTTGTTTTTTTAGTTCCGGATAAAAACAATGCCTGTTTGTGTTATTCTTTTTTTTTTATTCCTGGATGAAATTCCTAAACAATTAATATTGTTCTATGGGTTAGAGGTTATATTTTGATTAATTGCTTAATAATGGCTTGGTTCACTTACAGATAAAAAACAGAGACAACAGCGCCCGCTAATTCAAAGCCCAATCGAAAAATAAGTAAATTATATAAATAAAAAAGCTCAGCCAAAACAGGCCCATTAATGTGCTGTCCGTGTCCATTCTAGTGTGCCAACTCAAATTCCCACGTTTTTCGATCTGATAATTAACCGTGCCTTTTAAAGAGGAGCATTCCCCACACTGGTGTACGATTTTAAGCACTCCAAGTCGGAAATTTTGGACCGTGCCTGTTCGTCAATGTCCATGTTTTTACATATTTTCCCACGGTTTTGACCGTAGGGATTGAAACATATGTCTGAGAAATTTGCTCATCTTTGCTCCTTTCACTTTTTGCCCCTAACAAATTCTATAGATAGGAATGCTTTTGAGTGGACTTTGAATTGCGATAACCCAAAGTCCCCCATTGCTTTAAACATCAATTATCATAGGTAAGCTTTGTGTCATGGGATGTCTCTGTTTGTTTGCATGCAAGGATTCATATTTGTGTTATCTTCCCTTTCCTCTCCTAGAAGCTTTCTTTGGTTTTTCTGGTCTTTATCAATGCCCCATACTACCGAGTACAGGCCAACTATGGCAACAGCTCCACCAACCATACTAAATAAACCAAAAAGAAGGTTAACAATCAGATTCAATCAATTCCTACCAATTGCTGAATTACGTGTTTATAAAAAATCTGAAAAGCATCTTGGTTAAAGTGATTGTGAATTGTCCACAGCCATTACCTTCCCACGCACAATGCCTCTCCAAATGCAAAATAGGCTAGAAATGCCACCATGACGGTTGAAACAGGATTGAACATGGTCACAAAGACAGGGCCCTTCTCTTCAGTGCACCAAAGTTGAATGAAAATGATCAAACCTGAGCATACCACACCCTGTAGATAAACAAAGCATATCAAAGATTTCAAAATCAGAGGTCTAGAACTTCACGAAGTTTGATCAAAATCTTAACTTATTAGTCTGAACATTCAGTTATTTTTTGAACAGTGCAATAGTCTGAAGATTAATTTGAGGAAAATGTGTGAAGAAAAAAATTTACTCACTCCATATAAGGTACTCCAAAGATCAATATTGAAATTCACCATCCAATCTGATGGTTTGCGTGCCACGATAACAGTGAAAGCAGCTGATTGTGCAGCCCCTATGAAGCTCATCCACGTAGTGAGTGAAAGTTGAGCAGGGTATCTCTTTAGCGTTAAAGCCTGTAGTGTTCGTCAACACAGAAAGTGAGATCTAACATCTCCATCTTTGTTGAACTTTGATTTTTTTTTTTCGGATCAACTGTATTGTAACGTAATACAATGGAAATGATGAACTTTTTTATGAGGCGGCGGAGTAATACCTGCATAATGTACCAAATAGACCAAGTAACACAGCTTGCAGCTGCGAGAAGGGAGCCTTTTAACCAGTTTTTGTGAATGACAGTATGTCCATCAATGTGAATTGGAGCACTCCATAAGTTCTTCAAAACAGGGCCTTTGTACAGGGTCATAGTCATGGCTCCAGCTAGAGAAACTATTGTCCCCATAATCTTGGCTATTCCTGTTGTGCTTTTTGCGTCTAAAGTTTCCAACCTGGAAAAAATAAATTTGAAGAATATTTGATATTGCGCAATGTATATGATCTGAAGTTGATTTGTAAGAGCTAGACAGTTTTGCATCTTACCAATGATTTCTCTTCAAGGGGCTAATAGAAGTGAGTAGGTCATATGGTTCTATCAATGAACTTACCTTAGTGCTATGGCTATTACAAATGTCAAAGAAGGAATGATGTTGACCATTGCTGTAACAAAGGTTGGAGATGTATATTTTAAGCTCGCAAAGTACATATTCAATGTCAAGCTTACCCTATAATTAAAGAGAAATATTTTTTAGTTAGCTCTCCAATCTGAACAAAACTACAAATTAGCTATCATATATACAAACCGTGAACTTACCCAAGCAGTGACAGGATAAATAACTCCAGAAATAGTGCCAAGGTTAGCCTAGGCCTTATTTTTCTGCAAAAACAAAAGTAAGAAATGCAATTAGCAAGAATAAGCTCACTCAATTACCATATGCATGTCAATATTATTGAGACAAAAAGGTTGCTTCCAATACGATCAATGAAACAAAAATAACAGCGTTTTCGTATACGCGTCTCTTTCATTAAGATCTTTTTTGTGAGTTCTACCATCATGGACTAGTTATGTTCCGAGCTCTGGGAGCAGCAAATACCTTTCTCGCAGGTAGGCAAAAGGCAACATCACAATGCCGCCAACGATGTGTCTGTAGGTTATATATACGTGAGGGTTCATTCCATGGTTGAAGGAAGCCTCTGTGATGAAAAAAAGAAATGTGTAGCCCATCTGAGCTGCAAACATGAGAGCATGTGCCCTGTACTTCTTGCAGATTGTTTTAGTTGCCATGAATCTATTTGTGATTGGTCGAGTTTACTTGAACTAAGGGTTTACTGCACTTCACTTGGATACATTATATGTACATGAATGGATATATATATATATATAT
>JAVDBV010066629.1:0-10264 GCA_032619315.1 Piper longum
CTTTTGCCATTTGAGTACAGTGGCGGGTGATATGTAAGGTGTGAGGGCGTAAGCGCTGTATGTATGTATGATTATGATTATGAGCCGTGCATGCGAGCCGGCATTTGTTAAGTATGTTTGCTTACTACCCGGTGTGAGGCATTCTTAAAGTTTCATATGTTTTCATGGGTAATGGAATACCCATTTACCAGATTGTATTAGTTATATTTCGGACGAGTAACATTCGTTATTGACGTTTTTCATATAATATATGTAGGTCTGCAAATCTTGAGTCGACTCTGGTGGAAGGACAGATAAACGCTACACACACTTGAGCTCAACGCAGTATTTACTTTCGTACATTTATTTATATTTTTTGTGTTTTTATAAATAATTGACAATGTCGTCCATTCTCATGACACCAAGAGGGTTACTTCGATCTATTTTATGGATCGAGTCTCACTGACTAATAATATTAAACATGTCTCGAGTCGATCGTAACATTTCTGATTCGGTTTTTAAGTGAACCGAAATCGGGGTATTACAATAATTTTTAATTTATAACCAATATTTAGTTACTATTATTGGTGTATTCTTTTACTATTTTTAATTATCCTAATTTAAGAATATGACTAATATAATTATCTGTACTATTTTGTGATTTTCTACATGAAAATATTTTATTACCCCATTTTCTACTTTGCTAATTCATTATTAAAATAATCATTTTATTTACCATTTATTTATTTAATAAAGGTGAAGTCTTTATTTTATTTATCCTATATAACCGATTAATTTAATTGTTTCAGGTAAGCCGATTAATTATATAGTATTTATCATGACCGTAATTTTATAATTATGGTAATTTTGTATAATAATTTAGTAATTTATTATTTTAGCCACATAACTCGTATCCCTTTAAATTAATTATTTTTAAAGAATTATTATGAGTTGATAATTTTTTTTTCAACTCGAACCGTATCGAGCCAACCCGTATTTACGAAAGTGCCATCTTCTTCTTCCCCAACTTTCTTATTCTCCCAAAACAGAGAAGTTATTGGGGTATTTTCCGACAGACTATTCGTCGACGGCAACCCACCGCCGGCCAAACCACCCCATCAATCAACTCACCTCCGTACTAATTCCAACCCCGACCAGGACCTTTGGCCACTGCTATGGTGTTTTGCTCACAATCGTAGCCCGAAGTCATCATTTCGTTCATGGTCGTCGACTGAGCTCCATTTGACTACAACCGCCGCCAATCGTCGTCGACCACCATCGACCGACGCCGACCAGCCCTGCCATGCCATGACAGTTCCTCCCCGACCACCTCCGGCCACCCTCCAGCGGCGGTGGTGCCGGATTGGCCCGATTCCAGTAAATTTTGCCGCCCCTAGCGACAAGCTTGTGTCGCCGATTCCGCCGCCAGTGAGCTTATCCTCCATAATTCGGTGGTTGTCTTAGCACCGTCAACCCTTCAAGGACCTTTTCCGACTGGATTGCTACCATAGACGGCCGGATTTCCTCACACACCGTCATGTCCACTATTTCCGCTACCCTTGCAACTCCGCCCAATAATAGATGCAATTTTGCCACCCACCGGAAATTAGGGCCACGGTGAAGCCACCCTTCAGTCCAGCAGACAGAGGGTGGTTGGAATTGTGAACGACTGCCTTGAATTTTTTGTTTACAGTTGCCCATCATGCCAACGTTTTGCACTTGTCGGGCATGGGCAGGATTTCCAATTTTCAGTTCAAAGTTAGTTGTTTCTTATTGATTGAAGACTTTAATCTCATGTTTATTAAACTTATTATCAATTCAATATATGCAATGCATGCAAGTTATGAAGAAAAAGAAGAAAAGAAAAATACCTAATGAAGGAGGAAGCCGGCATCTGTCTGAAGGAAAATAATGTGAATGATGCCCCCCATTCTCCTTAAATAATGAAATGACGGCTACGGTACGTGAAAACACACTTCGCGCATCTTTCATTTAACCGGGTAAATGGATAAATGATACGGTTCACTTAATTGGTTTAAACGGTTAAATAGAATGGTTCACTTAACCGGTTAAATGGGTAAATAAAATTGTTCACTTAACAGGTTAAATGATACTTAACCGGTTAAATAATACCTTACACTTGACCGGGTAATTAATAATTAACCGGATGGCCAGTAAATAATTTAAATGAAAATATTAATTTTCCAATATTTGATCCTACCACGTCGATTTTTTTTTGCGGGTCTTTAAATTTTAGCAATAAAATCACATGTGACACACTCCCATTTCCAGATAGATATTTCTAAAGATTGTAATAATCCACCGGGTAGTTGATGTTGGGCTTTGATCAGTTGGCACGTCTGACACTTAGAAACAAAATCCACCACATCTCTCTTCATTCCAATCCACCAGTAGGTTCGTTTTAAGTCCTGGTACATCTTAGTAACACCAGGGTGCATTGAGAACTTTGAGCGATGAGCCTCTTTCAGGATATTCCGCCTCAGTGCATCATCGTTGGGTTCACACAACCTCCCTCTAAATCGGATTACACTGTTGGAATCTGCTACCATGTCAGGAGTTTTGTCAAACATCTCATTAAGCTCCTCATCTTCCATTTGTACTAGCTTAACTCGGTCCACCAATTCATTGGAAATAATAAGGTTTGCTAGTAATCCTGATAGTTGTTCCACCGGGTTGATGGCCACCACTTCTACTGACATAGCTCAAAGTCTAGCTAATTGTTGACCCTTGTCCACCTTGCCCTTCCGACACAATGCGTCGGCTACCACGTTCACTTTCCCCATGTGGTATTTAATTTGGAAGTCGTAGTCCATCAAATATTCAATCCACCGCCTCTGTCAAACGTTAAGGTCATTCTAGATGATGATGTACATCAAACTCTGGTGGTCAGTGAAGACTTCGAACTGGGCTCCATACAAGTAGTGTCTCTAATTCTTTAGAGCAAAAACTACTGCTGCCAGCTCCAAGGCATGGGTTGCATAATTTTGTTCATGAATCTTCAGTTGGCGAGAGGCATAAGCCACCACCTTACCATTTTGCACAAGGACTCATCCTAACCCTACCAGATATGCATCACTAAAGACCACGAATCCTTCATTGCCATTTGACAAGGTCAATACTGGTGCAGTAGTTAGACTCTTCTTCAAAGATTGGAAACTCTCCTCACACTTGCTACTCCATTCGAACTTGGCTCCCTTGCGTGTGAGCTTTGTGAACTTCTAATAGTAGCCTGCTAGCCCAAGAAAGCATCAGATATCGGTGACTGACTTGGGTTGTGACTAATCAATGAATGCTTTCACATTTGATGGATCCACTGCAACTCCTGCCTTTGAGATAATATGTTCGAGGAATTTCACCTCCTTCAGCCAAAAGTCACACTTTGATAGTTTGGCGAACAGTTGATTCTCCCTCAGGACTTAAACAGCAATGGACAGGTGTTTCACATGTTCCTCCTCATTATTTGAATAGACCAAAATATCATCCACAAACACGATAATAAACTTGTCTAAGTATGAGTGGAATACTGTGTTCATAAGTGACATAAAGGCCACTAGTGCATTTGTTAGACCAAAAGGCATGACCAGAAACTCATAATGCCCATACAGAGTTTGGAAAGCTGTTTTCTATATATCCTATTCTTTTACTCGCAATTGGTGATATCCGAACGACAAGTCTATTTTAGAAAATACTCCGGCTATTTTCAGCTGATCAAATAAGTCATCAATCCTAGATAAGGGGTACCGATTATTGACTGTCACTTGATTGAGCTAGCGATAGTCAATACACAGTCGAAGTGAGCCATCTTTCTTCTTTACAAAAATAACAGGGGCTCCCCAGGGTGAAGTAGTTGGCCGGACGAAACCTGCCTGTAATAACTCTTCTAGTTGACTCTTTAACTCTTTGAGTTCATCTGAAGCCATGCGGTATGGTGCTTTAGAAATTTGTGTTACTCTACGTGCTAGGTCAATGAAAAACTCCACTGCTCGCTTAGGATGTAACCCTGGAAGTCCATCTGGCAATACGTTCGAAAACTCTACTACAAACAGAATCATGGACAACACTTTGGATTCGGACTGAGGCTCGACCAGGTTAACAAAAAAGGCTTGACAACTCCCACCAAACCACTTAGTTGCCTCACTGGTCGACAAGATACAAAAGAAGATGCATCATGCAATAACCCTTGGAAAATGACCCCCATCTCACAATTGCAAGGTTTTGGCACCAGTCTCTTATCTTTACAGTCAAGAAAAGCCTGGTGTGTAGACAACCTGTCCATTCGCAACAATACATCAAACCATTTTACCCCATACAGGATAAAATTCCACACATAGGGTTTGCCTTGTATATATAAGGATAGTTTAGTCGCTCCTAACGTTGTGACTTCATTGTCCCCAGTTGCAGTGGTGACTCTATAAGTCTTGGATAATAAAGATGTTTGGAGTCCTAAACACTTAATTAATTGGAGTCCTAAACTCTTAATTAATCGCGATAATAGGAATGAATGTGTGCACCACAAGTCATATAAAACATCCACCATAACTCCTTGAATCAAAATTTTACCTCGAATTGTGGGGTCATCCTCCTCAGCATCCTCGACTTCGACCGCATAAAGTTTCGCCTTCCCTTTGTCCACCGGTTTTGCAGGTGCCGGGCAGCGAATAGGAGCTGGTGCCATCCCCTTCTCAGGCTGCTCCTATTGTTGCTTCAGGGACTGACGACACTCCTTTTGCATGTGTCCCGTCCTTCCACAGTTGTAACACTGATGGGGCTCGTTGCATGGCCCTGAATGCTTTTTTCTACAATTTTTACATTGTCAATATGGAGACTCCTCAAACATCCTTTTGAGGTTCTCCTCGACAATCCATTGGTAATTTTACTGCCGGTGTCCTGCAGACCGGTTTTGGCTACTACCCTGGTTGGCATTCATATGTTGCATAGTAGCCTTCCCTTGTTCTTGTGCACGGTCATGCTCGTACACTAACTCATGAGTAGTGGCTGCGTCGATCACTTCGGTTATGGTGCCCCTTGGTGCAGTAGAAACCCTACTCCTCAATTCTTCCTTCAGTCCCCAGGAGAATTCGTCCGCTCTAGCCTTGTTAGTTGTAAGAATCTCAGGTGCAATTCGCTCCAACTGCAAGAAATTCGCGGCATATTCTCGGTCCGAATCCTCCCTCTGAGCCAGAGTGGCTAATTCCAATGCTTTCTTCTGGACAACGGACTCAGGAAAGTACTGTCCACTGAAAGCTGTTACAAATTCTGCCCATGAGATGGATGAAATCTCACATTGATGGAATGAAGCCTTTTCCATGGATTTCCACCAGTAAGATGCTTCCTCCTGAAGCATGCATGTTGCCAACTTCACTTGATGGCGGTGGGGCACAGAGAGAGCTCTAAACGCTTTTTAGTAATGTCTATCCATCTCTCCGCCTTCATTAGATCAGTCCCTCAGCTCCATTCTCCCGGAACTTTTCCACTGTGTATTGGTCATTATCATCCACAGCTGGCGGCACCACTTGTCGGACTATCGGTCGCACTAGGTTTGGAAGCTCCCCTCGCTCGCCAGGGTTTGCTAACACTGCCTGCCCTTGGGTACTCTCCAGATCACCATCTAGGACGTTACTAGGACCTGCTGCCAAGTTTAAGGCTCCATTCTCTGCTACCACTCCAGTAACCGCTGAAATATATTCAGAACCGCAATTTGTATTTTCTTAAGCCTACGCTAGTCCCTATATAGTCCCAACACATTATCTATATTCGAGTCTGACTACGCTGATTAGCTTGACAGTCTACGGGTGCCTGCCATCTAAAGAGTCAAAGATTTTTTTTTTCTGTTATGGCTCATTAATGTGTTTTCCTTTTAAGTGATGACTTAGTCATGTTAGTGAATGAATTTGTTAATTAATTAATAATAGGTAACAAAGGGAAAAAATACCACCTGTAATGACACGCCATTTTTCACAATATTGTGGGCCTCGCTGGCCAGGTCTTACTCAAAATTTAATAAACCAACCCTATAACGACCAGCCCTAACCTGACCAGGTGTTACTTAAAATGTTACATGAATAATATTAAAGCAAATAAGACTAGCATTTCTAAACTATCAAAAGAACTTATCTTTCATATGACAATGTACGAAATAATTATCCCACAGTCTTACACTGTTTCCCATAGCCACATTTGTAACACAAGAAAAGTAAAAAGTGAAGTCCGCTTATTATCTTATTGCCACCCGAGTTGGTAGAAGATATACCCAATCATCTCTTAGTCTTTAGTTCTAACTGCTAACCAGCGGACATAATTCCGCATTTGTGATTAAAACACTAAGCCGTATAATTAAATAAAACAAGTCCATAAACTCCCTCTCATTATCTATATTATTGGCTGATGGTTCAGTCCAACAAGTCCATTAGTTGAGTGATAGGTAAGTCCACCATGTCTATCTCTTGGCTGAGGACAAAATTTCCCCAATGAGAGAAGGATGTAACATCTAGTGATATTAATTACCTTTATTTGATGTTATTTGGACAATTAGATGGACATGCTATTTTTATCTGGGATAAAATTTTTCTTTATATTTTAAACATATTATGGTATGGAATACATTTAATAAATAAATAAAATAATTGATTATACTTTCTAAGGCTTGAAAGATTGAAGGCTAGTGTGAAAGAAGTGAAGAATCACAATCGATGAAAGCAATTTGACGAAAATGGTAAACAGTCAACCAAATTGTCTAAACAGGAACGTGGACATGGCCAAATTTGGATTGACTCCCTGTTTATTGTTTTCCTGTTTGTTGGATTTCTTATTCAATGTTCGTTTTAATTTTATAATAGTCTAGAGGGTCCTTTCATAGCTAGTCTTTGTTCCTACTAGTAGGTGGTACACATATGATCCCATAGGCCATGGCTATATGAATCTCTCTGAACAACTACCTCTTTCTTGTGGGATCAACACCTACCTAGTGATATCTGCACGGACTGTGGTTGTGCTCATGCTTGGTGGTCTTGCTCACGTTTAGCGGTTGTACTCCTAGTCGGCAGTTGTGCTCATGAACAACGATTGTACTCATGATTAATGGTCATACTCAACTCCTTGGTTTGTCTCATATTAATATCATCTGTACGATATCATAAATCCTCCATTCTATGAGCTTCCTGCATCTCTGATCATATGCTAAACTCAAGGTTTGTCTTCTCTTTGGATTTCCCGGTGGTTCAAGTAGAAGCATGACACCTCTAGGATGACATTCAGGGTTCAACCACGTGTGTCTGGTCCATTCGGTAGACCATCTAATGCACATTGGGTGATCAAACTAACTAAGTAGGTACTACTATGGTTCTTCTCTCAATAGAACCGCTAGGGTATTGGCTCTTGCTACCTTTGCCTACCAATTCGTTTTATGGGGCCTTTCATATCATTAGCTAGGAAAGATGTACTCAAGCGAACTTTATAGTCTAAGGTATGGCTCTTCTAACCTCTACTAATAGGATGTCAAAGGCATTATCTAGCCTTACCACATACTCTCCATCCCAAGGGTGATCTAGTACTCTTGGCTTGCACAAGGTTCTTTGGTGTTGCTATTGGGGTTCTATCATGCCTCTAACTGGCTTGCACAAGGTTCAATACCTACTAAGGGGCCAAAGTGCAATATGAAGGGAATTAAGTTGATTGGATGTCTCCAAAATCTATTGAGGCAACAAGTTATTTTTCTCGAATCTAGTGCATTACCTACTCGTGTAGGGTAGGGTCACTACCAAATGCTCTAGGGCAGTCAAATGTGTTGACTCACGTTACTAATCTCTTGGGGCTGAACAAAGCAGTCTAGTGTTCACACAATTGACTGCTTTCTTGCGCAATCTATGTCTTCTGCTTGGTACAAACAGAAAATTATTGTACGCCTACAGTGCAAAATGGAGGTCATGACAAAGATAAACATATACTAGTGATGGGACTATTCCTGCTAGGGAAAGTTATTACTCAAAACAGAGTCTAAGTTATCTATTTCAAGCCTAAGAATGAAAACCGGACACATAGAAGCACATACATCAAAGGTGCTAACTAAAATAAACAGTGTAACACCTCAATTTGACCCAAAGAATGAGCTGAATCTTGACATTATAATTAGGAAAGCTATTTATTGGACTACAAGCATACAAATTTTACAAAAGCATATCCCAACTGTCAAGAAGGCTTAAGATGGTTACCTTAGTTTTCATACAATCCAAGTTGATAATACTACCAAAAGAATGTTCCTACACTTAAGGCTCCTACTATGAGCATTCTGAATCAAGGGAGAGGCAGCACCTCCCCGGTAACTAAGAGGGTGAATTTACCCTCAAAGAATCACATACATCAAAGATCACTCCGAGCTATATGAAGGCAACAATACCCCCAATGCGGCTAAGAAGTTGAGCTTTTCATAATGCGGATGCATGATTTAATCTTATACTTAATTCCAACCTTTGACAAATAGAGCCTACACATACAACGGTAAGGGGTTTTGATCAAGCCTTTACTAAGGTCATTTTAACTTTGTATTTTGGTGAGTCATAGCCGACACATATCACAACAATCACGAAAAGTATTGTGTGTAAACGGTACCTACGCTGGGGGACAAAATTTGAAAAATTGCGGATATGCTACTAGAAGCATTAAAGTTGCCACCTTTCTCCAATTTTTACATCAATACATTTTATCACATGCCAAAAAAATAGAAATATGCTTCATAAAAATTTAGACCTACTTATCATGGATACAATCCAAGTCGTATCATGCCAAAATGCAACATGGGGCAAGAGTTATGGCTGATCTACCAATACTATGCAAACAAGCAACCATGACATGTTCAAAAATATAAAACTATTAATTTCTGAATGCTAAAATCATGAAACTACCACCTAAATTCTCCTAACATACATGACTACAAGGTAAAAATAATAGAAAAATAACCACAAAGCACATAAGCAAGAAAAAGTTAAAAACAAGCAAAATAAGCCTAGGGAGGAGGGACTTACCTCCAACACATCAAGGGGGGATCTCTTAGGGCATCCTACCCCAAGACCTATAACCTTAGGCCTTTAGGAAAGCTTAGGGAGGTGTAGAATGCAACGAGAAGCCAAGAAAGGATGGAGACCAAGCTCATGGCTCGCACATACCATACCATATATATGCGTGTGGTAAAAAAGGTTGGGCAAGCAACTCAATCCGGCTCAAAACCAATTCGAAACTAAAACTTTTGGCCGAAAAGCCCGGGTTTTACAAGTCCTGTAGTGTAACGAACCTCCCAAAGTGCAACATAATGGGCTTAAGTCATTTCTTTAAAAATGTTAACCGAAGTTAAAGATATATAGTCATGTAAAGACCTGAAAAGAAAAAATTATAATAATAATAATAATGTTCGACGCGGTGGGATTGAACGTGGGAAAATTTAATTTTTTTCCATTTAATAAAATGTCGTTAGATGGTTAAGTATGAATTACCCGGTTAAGTGAAAAGTAATTTTTAATCGGTTAATTCTAGTTGAATTGGTTGAAACAAGTACACCATTTAACCCATACCCATTTAACTGGTTAAGTGAACCATACCATTTAACCGTTTAAATGGTTACGTAAACCACGTCGATTACCCAATTACCCGGTTAAAAGAATTACTGTGAAGGGGTGCTTCCACGTACGCTAGCCGTCATTTTATATCATTATAAAAGGAGAAGGGGAGGGCATCATTTTTCATGTGCATGTTTTACAATAACAATCAATGGATAATAAACTAGATGATTTTGGAATCAACGTCTAGAATCACAAGAATGGGAAGAATTAAACGGAAATAAAAAGTTGGAAATAAAATTGGAAGCACGTCCATGAGTGCAATTCCTGCTGCACGATCATTGTGTGTTACTGTTGCTTCATCTACATCCTCAAATAGGAGAGATTTCCATTGAAATTACATACCAAGAAGGTAGCACGCCCTGCTCATTTGCAGCAGCACATCATGGCCAGGGAGTCACAATTCATGACGTGTTTCTCTTCTCTTGGTATGGCGTAATTGTGGAGGAAGGAAGAGAGTGCTTGGGCGGTACTACTGGTCAGAATTGGGGCGCCTTGCTGCAGGAAAGTGTCGCCTTGGAGAGGTGCAGCAGGGGTCGCCCTGGTGGTGCAAGAAAAGGCCGCCATGCAGCAGGAAAAGGGACGTCTTTGGGTGGCCAGGGCGGAGTTGCCTTTGGTGCAAAGCAGGGACGCCATGACTGCTGGTTCCGACTCCCTGG